>CAUYPK010046840.1:0-10238 GCA_963574355.1 Loris lydekkerianus
CTCCATACTTCCTTCCAAGAAGGTTGTATTAGTTTGCAGTCCCACACAAGACATTTATTAAACACGTTTAATGTCTCAGGTGCTTCACGTATCTTTTGTCATTTAATCTTTAGAACAATTTTGAGAGAAAGGCATTATTAATAACCATTTCATAGTAAGAAAATAAGAGGGGGCCAAAAAATGTGTACATGTTTTCAGAAAGGAAAAGCTGTACTAAAATTGTAATACTCAATATACACTGTTGGTGCTGCTCTGGTCCCAATGGCAGGCATGAAACAGCCCAAATGCATATCGAAAGTACAAGCTTGCAAGAGGTGGACTCCCCAGAGGTGCAGGAGAGTCCCAAGTAACCTCCACCACGGCCATTTATTGAACCACTATACAACAGGTCTGGGGAGTGCCCAGTGATGACCTACAAGGGCTACCTGCCTAATGATTGCTAGGTGCTCTTTCCCTCCAGCTTGACTCTCACCCTCCACAAAAGTTCAAGGTCCAACACATGCTTGCTAATGAGTGACTGATCTTAACCCATTCAGTTGCTTGAGGGCTTGTTTCTGGGAACATCTCCATGGCCAGGAGATTGTTCCGCTCCCAGGGCCTCCCACAAGTACTGGTGATCCCTCCTATAAGCATGGCGCTCAGTCTCCTATAATATACCAATAACAAAAGATGAATACAAGTTACGTTTGACTTCTGCAATTACAAAAGCTGCTCAAAATGGTTTGCCACCAGTATCCAGACACTTCTGATTACGGCAAATGAAAAGTAATACATAGGTAACATTGCTCAAAATGTGTATGCTCTTATTTGGCACCCCAGCTAGCTATTCAGAGAAGTTATAGAACCTGTTCAAGGATACACAGTAGTGCCAGAATTTGAACCCAGGTCTGCCTGACTGTAGCGTTAAAGCTCTCTTTCCACCCTCTTACTTTGCCGCTAAATGACAAAACAGAACAAAACAAGAAAACCTCACACACTACATTTTCCACCGCAGGAATAGATTAGCCGAAATAACTTTTTCTCTCAAAATATACCTTGAGGGGAAAAATGTATCATGGTGGTAGGTCAAAGACAGAAAACCAGGATAATTTAACATGGCAGTTATCATACTGAAAGCCATTTCTTTTTCTTTACTTGATGCAGAAATCTCTCTTCTCTGCAGTGGAACTTTCTGCTCCAATTGCCATGGCTAATATTAAGCTATGGCTATTTTAATTTTCTTGGAGCTGTTATGGGACACTTGGCTTTTGTTTGAGCCTAAATACATCTGAAGTGCTGGTAGGGTTAGGAATGTGGACATATTCTTAAGGGTGAGTTTTTCATTCATACATTCAGAAAAGATTTATTAAGTATTTATTATGTGTCAGGTTCTGTTTCAAGTGCTGGGGATAGCCACTGGATAATACAGAAAAAAGTCCCTCTCTCCTGCCCCTCAGAATTTACATTCTAGTTTGGGGAGACAGTAAAATAGGGGTTATCCGTGCAGGCCACACTCTGCACTCTATCAGATGAGAGGCCTGCAGGAGGAAGGGAGCCATGACTTCTCAAGGAAGAGCTTTCTGGACAGAGAGAACTGTTGGTGCAGAGGCCCTGCCCTGGATCTCCAGAGACCTGCAAGGGGCCAGCGTGGCAGAGGTGGCGGTAGCAGAGGACAGGAATAGAAGAGTGGGCGGTGAGAGCAGAGGTTAACAGACTAAGTAGTGATGGGGATGGCACAGAGTGGAGGGGCAGATCTTAAGGGAATTTTTTGGCCATTGTAAGGACACGAGTTTTACTCAGGGTGAGATGGAAAGTGAGCAGAGAATGGACGTGGCCTGACATAAATTTTAGAAATATCACTTCTAAAATTTGTGTGGAGAGCAGAGTGGACGGGGTGGGCAGGGGTGGAAGCAGGGACAAGAGAAAGGAGACAGGCAGAAGTCATTTGTGGCTTGAACAGGGTGGCAGTGGTGGAGCCTGCGTGAAGTGGTTAGACTCTGAACACAGTCTGAATGCAGAGCGAACGGGATCGTTCGTCCACAGCATTTATTTAGCAGCTACTGCAGCAGGACAACCATATTATGTGACAAGAAATACGAAAGGGTAAAAGATACCTGCCCTTTTTCTGGCTCAGCATAGAATGCCAGGTGGTCTGACTTAGATAAATGGAGCAAGGGAGGAGAACATGTCAGACAAAAAGAACAACATGAACACAGGAAGAGAGACGAGAAGGAAGGTGGCACAGCTGAGAAGCGAGGCCAGGCCCATCTTGACTGGAGTAGAGGCTTCCTGGAGGGGAGTAATGGAGACAAAGGGCTGGGAAAGGCGTACCAGGTGCCAGCACTGTCTGGATGTTTTAGCTGGACTGCCTTGGTTAATCTGCACACTATTATGTGGAGTATGTTGATTATTCTTCTGTTATATTACCCTCATTTTATAGACAGGGATGCTGTTGCACACAAAGGTTAAGTGGCTTACTCAGAATCACAAACCTAATAGGTGGCAGAG
Source organism: Loris lydekkerianus (assembly GCA_963574355.1). Taxonomy (NCBI): domain Eukaryota; kingdom Metazoa; phylum Chordata; class Mammalia; order Primates; family Lorisidae; genus Loris; species Loris lydekkerianus. Next base: position 2,488 of record CAUYPK010046840.1, read on the forward strand.
CTAGGATTTGAAGCCAGGCAGTCCAGTTACAAAGTTCACATCCCTGGCTACTGTGCCTTATTACCTCACCAAGTATAGAAAATGTTAAAACAAAAAACACTTGTAGATGGCAACCTCATTAGTGCCCAGCTGTGCGTGAGCTTAGGATGTGGCCATTACAACAGACTCAGATATACTGGAGGCCCTTCCATAGCTACCCATTTTCCATTCAATCAAGCTGGAAAAAATATATTGCCTCTGAAGAGAAAGAGAAGGGGCAGAAAATTCTCCATAGCTGCAATGAAGAATAACTAATTTGATGATTTGTCTCCTTCACACTCACTTCATGCAGCTTTTATTCCTCTATAAAAACAGCACTTTTATTTTTGTTCAAAGAATGCTAGTTAATTAAATGAAGAATCTGGATGGAATTTATATAGCCATTACAGTGCACTGATGGTAATACAGTGTGAAATGTAGTTGGGTGGTAAAAGAGGCAGAGGTTTTGATGCTGAATAAATTCATGCCATCTCTTTTGTAAATGTACTACTGTCAGGCTGGTGAATGTGACCCCTTAGCAAAGTTCTAGCCCAGTTCCCACTGAATGGCTGTTTAAAAGATTAGTGCATTGAAATGATGACTCTTAGAGGAAGCAGTAAAGAAAAGATAACAGCAGTGTGCCATATTTAGCAATACAGGATCACACAAATCCATTTTCTCTTTTCCTCCCAGGCTGTCTTCTAATAAATAACTGTAAAGCCTCCTATGTCAGTAACAATTGAGCCAGAATTTTCCCAGTACCTCACCATGAGCCTGAAATCCCATCAGGGCAAATGCTGCCGTCGGTTTGCTGATTTACTATGTATTAGGTAGAGTTTAATTCAGTTTAGAAAGTTAGATGATAAAAGAAAAACTAAGATATAATAGTAAATGATAAAAATCCACATAAGCATTATGCTTTTTAATACTAAGCAGTACAAACAAATGTACAGAAGGGAATCCTGAATTATGAAGTCAAATCTTGGGCTTAAATTTTTCTAGTGATGCTGACAAAAATGCCTTCAACACGTTGCCCATTTGCAAAATGAGGTTTATCCACCTCACAATTTCCTAATGAATCTTTAAGGAAGATCTGACCAAATTTTCCTTTGAAAACATAATTTGAACTAATGAAAATCTCTTTGGACTTGGACAAGGGGTGGTGCCAGCTTTGACATAGGGTAATATGCTTTGTGTTTTTCCACGTATGTTTTCTCCCCCAAAGCAACATAATCTAGAGTAAAAATCATGGGCTTTGGATGGGACCGCTGAGTTTCTAAGTCAGAATCCTAGACCTGTGATTTTTTTTTTTTTTCATTTTCTAGCTGTGTAATTCTCCAAGACTCAGAGAATTACACAGTTGTTTTATAAGACGAAAACAACTCTCACAAGCATATTTAAAAAAAATGATTACAGTTCTTGGTACCGGTTTTTCCCTTTCCTCTTTGACTGCTTTGGAAATTACAGATAATCACCTATGTGATCAGAGAGCTAGACTAGATAATTTATTAAGGTTTTTCCTGAAGCACTCAATTAGTAATACCAGCTCTTAAACTTTAGAGTTGTTTGGAAACACAATTTGCACGTCTTTTTTAATGTTAACAACAATTATGTAAAACCCTTTCCTTTCTAGGTGTGAGCATAACGGCTCCCTAAAGTAGAAGGAAAAAGCATTAACTGCAGTTGCATGTTGTAATTAGGCTAGCACACCCCCCTCGCTACCCTTAGAAGTTCTGTAATTTTAAAGCTCATCAGTAAATCTTCCAAAATGTCAACAGCTGACAGGAGAGAAAGGAGACTGCAAAGAGATATATGTTTTAGTGTAATGTAACTTATGCTACCAAGCCCCGAAAAGTATGTCTCTTATCAGCTTCCTACATCCACTCATTGGAAAACACTTCTTGGTCCCATTACAGCTTGTGAGAAAGATTAAGGGTTCCTGCAGGAAGAGGGCTGTTGAACGAAAATGTTGAAAAGCAAATTGTATCTTGTTTCCTTAATTTATGTACCTGATTTATTAAAATTTGTAATATGTCTCTTAATGGATGATGTCAAAGAGCTTTGAAGATACTTAGAAATGACGACCTCAGCACAGATAACCAGAACCCTTTATACACCTCTGATACACATGATGGCTCCTTCCCTTTCCTCACTGCTCCTCTACGCCTACGCCACCTCCCTACCTAACCAGTGAGCAAGCCCTGGGAAGGCTTCATTTACGATGTAATTTACAGCCATTCCTTAATTTCCATTCTCATCACATGACTGATTCATGTCTTTATCAGGCCAGTCAAATCAGTGACCACGGTGCCAACTGTGTTCTTCACTGTAAAGTACTCCATATACTAATGGAAGGAATGATTTCCTAACATATTGCTCAAATTCCACTTAGGTGACCAGCCTATGTACATGGTATACGATAAACACACCCTCACTCTTCATGCTTCTAAGTTCTCCTCTACCTGTTGCAAACAATGTTCCTCGCCTCAGTACTCAGTTCCTCGCCCTGTAACTTTCTTACATGATTACCACAGTACATGAACTTAACCACATTTCCCAGACTAAACTCTCCCACGCTCAAGGTGCTTTTGGTCACATTATTCCACCAGGTGCATAATCTTTGCCCCCTTTTGCCTTCATCCATTTCTAACCTGTCCTTCAAAACCTACCTCTGAGGCGGAGCCTGTGGCTCAAAGGAGTAGGGAAGTAGGGCACCAGCCCCATATGCCAGAGGTGACGGGTTCAAACCCAGCCCTGCCCAAAAACTCAAATAAAACTACCTCTGATTTTACCTTCTCTATTTCCAGTCCATGTTAGCATATACAATCTTTCCTTCCTTTTAATCTTTTATCATGTTTATTATCTGTATTTAGTATGGCCTACTGCTATCTTGAACGGTCATTAAAATATTTTATTACCTAACTTGCTATAATCAAAGGGTCTTGACCGCCCAAATCAGAACACAAGCTGTCTGGAAGTAAAAAACGTTATCAAATATGAGCAGGTGCTCCACTTAACACAAAAATGAGATATAACTGAGTCGACAAACTGTGAAAAGGACTATTTCATTTTTTGTATATAATTGCCTCAGAAAACATTATTAGGCAGAAAGCTTTCATAGGAAATTTCTTCATGAAAGGTTTTAGCTTTATAAGAATATTGGTAGAAATGTATTTTATTAAGGATTACAATAACAACCATGAACCACGATTGGAGAAACAACATATAATAAAAGGAAAATTATTTCATTATACTCTTTTATAAATTAAAAAAATCCTTTTATTAAGTGAATGAGATTATATCAAAAGTAAGTGGAATGAAGAAAATACCAAGATTAAAAAAAGAGAGCTACACTGTTTGACAATTTCATTTTTTGTTCTTGCTTTTTCATTAAAAATTCTGCATATTAATTTACATTTCCTTAAAAATTACAATTTTCCATCCTGAGTTCATATAGCACATGCTTTCAAGAACTACACACTGAAAGGCCCTTTCCAACCCCACCTTGTCCTTGATTCCACAACTGAGGGAGCGACGCTTCTTTATAAAGTGTGTGATAATGACAGATAGCAGTAAGTTCAAGGAAAAAAGACTTTCTTTAGTTTGTGTGACAATCCAAAATCCCGCTTCACTTCGCAAAGGAAGACTGGTTTAAGCTTTATGGAAGAAAAGCAGGCCAATCTCATTATAATTAGCTCTAATTAACTCTCCCCAGAGTTGTCAACTTCTTTACCTGCAGCTGCCTCGATCCCTAAAAGGAGTAGAATTGATTTCTGCCTCTGAACATCAAAGAAAATCAAAGAAACGATTTTAATTCTCCTTTACAAACAGAAGTCCCTAATCAAGGACAGACACAAAAACACAACTGGCTGATGAATTGCATCATGTGAATCTTGTTCACACTATAAATAATAAGTAGTTAAAACTTTGTTCTGACAATGTATTTAACCCTGCATATGTATTTTCTGGTTTAGTGAAAGTTGACATTTAAAAAAAAAAAAAAAAGCTATTTTCTTAACTCTCCAATTTTGGCTACCAATGTACCAAAAGGGAAAATTTGCAGTATTGGAACTTCCTTTCCTAATGAGAATTTAAACTCTCTTTATTGAAATACAGTACAACTCAAAGGGTATTTTTTTAGATCATCTTTCGTTTAGGGTTTAAACTACAGATGAATTCCATTTAAGAATGGAAATGTATTTCTTCAAAATTAACCTTTAAAAATCTAATCAAAGAATCAAACTTTTTTTCTTTGTTTTAGAATAAAAATTTTATCAAATTTTGTTTTGAAGGAACTTGATGAAGAATTTTAAATTCGAAGCTAGCTATGATAAGATTTAAATAACAAAATTAAGTTGATTTGGAAGAATAAATCAGGCATAACTGGTAAGCAAATTTTCAAACAGCAGCAACAATAACGAACGAAAACAAAGTGAGACCCAGGCTAAGGTTAAGGCATATGTAAGGTTATAATAGTTAGCACTGGTCAAAGAAGAGTTATTAACTCCATAAATATTGGGGCTACTGGAAAGACCAGATAGCCCCAAATAGATCTTAAATTATTTAAAAATTTGATCTATGATAATAGTGATACCACAAAATAATAAATGATTATGACAACCAACTATTTGGGGGAAAAAGGATAAAATGTAGATCTTCATCTCAAACCATATTTCAAACAAAATAATTTTTACATGGGTTAAAGAAAGATATGGGATCACAACGCTGATACAGCTGTATGAGACGGAGATTGGAAGCCTCTGACTGTCTTATGGAGAAGACCTGGTCCCGTCTTCCTAATTTCTTTGACCTTAATTCCCACAGGATTGGAAGTCTGAAACTTGGTAACACAAAACACCTATGTTTAAAATTACTCAAGAATTAGGAATGCAATTTGAAGATGGGGAAAATGTCTGCCCCAGAATTGGTAGAATTAGAGCTGCTAACTTTTCAATGTAAAGAGATCCTGAAAATTGTGATGAGGAAAAGGGAAAATGAGTTATGGATTAAGAGCTTAAGAAGAGAGAAGAGGAAAAAGTAGGAGTGAGAAGGAGATACAGATAAGATGAAGGGTACGTGACAGGGGTGTCACAATATCACTAGTGACGGCGTCAGGAAATCAGCTGCCTTCAATTATGAAGGACTGTGATGGGGATCACAGTTTAACATGAAATTATGGTTACAGACTTTGGTACCTGACATGGTTGACAATGAATCAAAGAACAGTATTTTCAAGTAGAATGATTTAGTTATGTGGTGTCAGTCATGATTAGAGAAGTCTTATTTTCAATTCTAAAATAGTGTATGAATAAATCATTTGTTTTAATGTCATTGTATTAATGTCATGAGTCCCATATTGATATAAGAGTACTGAAAGGCTTTCTCACATAGTAAACTGCCATGATAAGGGTTTTATAGCATCAACTGCCTTATCACTACTTCCTCCTTAGGTAAAATTTACTAGTCTGTCAGCCAAATGAATACTGCTCTAACATAACATTAAGAAACGTAAATGTTTGGCTTCTAAATAGACGTTTAAAATATACAACTAAAAGGTTTTCTTTTAGCAACTGACTAATGGAATTTAAAGATGTATATTTGCTTTTAGTTAAATAAGGAAAATTATAGGGAGTAATGTCTACTTTTGTATACAAATACGCCTCTTAACGACTCACCAGCTACAGGGCACCTATTATGAAATGCTTTCTAAGAAATGATGGTTTTGCTGTTTTTCTTCTTTTTCCTTAGATTGAGAGCTCCTTGTATTCTCTGTTTAATGTTCATAGGGCCTCCATATAAAATAAGCATTTCATAAAATGTTTCTTAATTATTTTGCCTACTCTTTCTTGTACATTACCACAGGAATGGGTGATACAATTGATGAGAAGTGTGACATGTGGTCCCTGAGCCACCAGAAAAAAAGTGGCTCATGATAGGGAACCAAAGAACTTTATGGTTCTAAGTAGGCCAATCGGCTACAGGCAATAATCAAATGAACTGGAAGGATCTAACGTGTATAAGGAATAAGATTACTTTTCTTCCAAGTTCTTCTAACACTGTCAATGCTATGATTCTAAATTAAAATGAGTTCTATATTAAATAGTAAGATATATTTTACATTAAAAATATAAACAACTACTTGTAAATGAAACTTCTGAATTAAGACACCTTTGTTTTCCAACGCTGGCTTACAATGCTACCTTCACCTCTAGTAGAGCACTAGGCTGGGGTCTGTGCAAACAGGAATGCCAACTGGCCTTTCCAAAAGCTACTTCCTGTTGTTCCCTTTCCAAGCAAGCTGTCTTTACCTTAGGCGGTTTCTTAGGCAAAGTCTGATGGCAGAGAATATGGAGTCATTTTCTGAATCACAAAAGGGGAATTAATGTTGAAAAATAAATCCAACTAAGTTGGTTTCTTCAATCAGATTGCTGTCCGTCATCATTGTAAAAGCTTTAGTTAGACAGGGTCATTACAAAAGTTTTGAGATACACAAAAAAATCAAGAAATACTAAATTGGCACAGAAGGAAACAAATGAAGCCCTCTCAGCACCACCAATAAGCCGAGCAAGTTAAAACCTGCACAGATGAATCAGAGATGACAGTGTCGACTGTGCTTCTTGTAAATGAAATAATGGACCATACCAAGGTCTGCCTCTATGTTATTTCTTTTCTCAAAGAGGCTTAATTTAAAAAAAAACATTTAAGATAATTGTGGATTCACAGATAATTGCAAGAAATAATACAGAGAGCTCCCACATCTCCCTCAATGTTTACATCTAGCATTATTACAGTATGATGATAGTATAATATCATAACCAGGAAAGTGACCCACCAGCTTTATTTTAAAATTAATAAGTTTTATATGTACTCAGCAATAAAAAGGAACAACTGATGGACACACACAACAATCTGGATGGATCTGAAGGGAATTATGCTCAGTAATAAGAGCCAATCCCCCAAAGTGATAGACATGCTGTATTATTCTATTTATAGAACATAATTTTTTTATTTTGAGACAGGGTCTTGCCCTGACACCCAGACTGAAGTACAGTGGCGTGATCATGGCTCCTTGCAGACTCTAACTCTTGGGCTCAAGTGATCCTCCTCCCTCAGCCTTCTGAGTAACTGGGACAATAGTCTAATTTGTAAAGAGGGTTTTTAACAGAAAATAAAAGTTGAGATTCTGAAGCCATAAACAACCATCTGAAATGGAAACAGGAATATTTTACTATAGCATGCTTTTATTTTAGAACAGAAAAGACTGACAAACCAAATATATGTAATATTTTTCATCTTTTTTTCTCTAAAGATGAGATAGCGTCTCAGAATACCCACTAGCAGTATGCTAAAAAATTGTTCAAAATTCAGACCACTAAAGAAAAATTTAAAAAGAGTGTAAAGTCTTATCAATTCTAAAAATTAGAGGCTTTACAATTTCTTAAATACACAAAGGGACACAATCTTTAAAAGTGCAAAAGTATGAATACTACTTTAGTAATCACTTATTATTATTGTTGCTCCTTTTAAATATATATTTAATTTGTTCTTAAAGTTTTTTTTTTTTTTTTTTTTTTTTTTTTTTTTTTTTTTTTGTTCCATAAAATAAAATCACATGTCATCTGCATAAGCTGTTACGAAGTTATTGTACAACCTTGTCCGTCTGCATAGAATACTGGATTTATTGGACCTTACATTTATTTCTTTATTTCTTTCTTTTTTTTTTTTTTTTGACC
>CAUYPK010046841.1:0-59292 GCA_963574355.1 Loris lydekkerianus
GATGGACACTTCATATTTGCTAAAGGTAATACTCAATATGATGAGATCTCAATTATTAATATTTATGCACCCAACCACAATGCACCTCAATTTATAAGAGAAACTTAACAGACATGAGCAACTCGATTTCCTCCACTTCCATAGTAGTTGGAGATTTTAACACCCCTTTAGCCGTGCTGGATAGATCCTCCAAAAAGAAGATAAGCAAATAAATTTTAGATTTAAACTTAAACATGCAACATCTGCCTTTTTCTGATTACCATTTGCCTGAAATATGGATGACCATCCTTTCACCCTGAGTCTATATTTATCTTTTAAGGTAAGATTTGACTCTTGTATGCAACAAATATCTGGCCTGAGTTTTTGTATCAAGTCAGCTAACCTATGCCTCTACAGAGGACAGTTTACATCATTCACATTAATGGAGAATATTGCTACATGTGGTAAAATTTTGGGTATTGAGCTTTTTGAAAGTCCAGTGGACATTTTTAATCCTTTCACCAGTGTGGAAGTTGAAGTTTGATCAAAAGTTTCTGAGTGATTTTACTTTTGTGGTAGAGGATTGGGTTGGTCCTTACGGAGGATAGGTCTGAGAATATCCTGAAGAGCTGTTTGGTTATGGCAAATTTCTTCAACATATGAATGTCATTAAAGTATTTAATTTCTCCATCATAAATGAAACTCAGTTTAGCTGGATACAGGATCTGGGTTGAAAGTTATCTTGCGTTAGGAGATTAAAAATCAATGACTACCCTCTTCTGGCTTAAAAAGTTTCAGCAGAGAGATTTGCAGTCATTCTAATATTCTTCCCTTTGTAGGTAATGACTTTCTTATGTCTGGCTGCTTTGAGAATTTTCTCCTTCATATTAACTTTAGTGAAGTTAATTGTGATATGCCTGGGGGATGTCTTATTGGGATTGAGTCATACTAGGGTTCTGAAACTGTCTGCTATTTGAATTTCAGAATCTCCAGGCATGTCTGGAAAATTCTCTTTCATAATTTTATGGAGAGGGGCCTCTGTGCCTAGCAAGGCCACTTCATCAGTTTAAGGGATTCCAATGAGGCGGATGTTAGCCTTCTTCAAATTATCCCAGAGCTCTCTGAGAGAAGGATCTGTTTTTGCTCTCCATTTTTCTTCCTCTTTGGGAGTGTTCAAAGAGGAAATATTAATATGCCAAAGGAAGTCTTTCAAGATCTTCCTTTACATTTTTACATAATTTGGTAAAGCATGCTATCAGCACACTTTTGTAACTTTTTCTCACTAAATATATTACCAGGTATGAACATGATTCTCCTTAACAGGATAATTAATTTTAATATAAAGAATATTCATCATAGGAATCATTTATTTTTCAAGTTTTAGTATAGTCTAGTGCAATTACTGATAATTATTGGCATTTTGGGCAATAAAATAATCAATAATAAATCACACTTTGTGTTTTTTATTCCTCATGTCTTTTAAATGAACATTTGAGAAAAAATGTCTTGATTCAAGAAATGCCCATAACTATTTCTTCAATTAACATTTATACAAGAGAACACAGACTAACTTATTTTTCCAAAGGTGGGGAATATTCTTTTTCAATAGCTGGAGTGTATCTTTTGAAAGCAAAGGCTACCAAATAGCTGCAGTGTAAACTGTTACAGGTGCCTGACAAGGGAGTCCATAGTCTCACCTAATCATCTCTCAAAGTAATTTTCAATACTAGATTTCTTTCTCAAAAAGCATTTAAATAAATCTGTCCATCATGTTTGGTTACCATTACAGATTGATGACAACTAGAAAATTGATAGTATATATAAACTCTGCAAATTCTCTTTCAAAGGCAGTGATGAAGTCAAAATTCCTTAATAAGGCACACAGAGGCCTCCAAGATCTGGTCCCCTTGTCACTTCCCTTCATGTTATTCAGGACAACTACACTGGATAATATGAAATATGGTCTATTATTTAAATACTGTTATGCTTTTCTTCAGACTCATCCTTTTTGAGAATGCCTTCTTTCTCTTTTCTACTCCAGTGTCTGTCCACAATGACCCACCCATTGTTCGAGGAAGGCCCACTTATCTTTGCACTGAAGCTTCTGATGACAACTTCTGATTCATAACTGCACATGTTATTTTGACACAGAATTCCTTCTCTTCTACCTTCTGTGATGGTTGTTAAATCTTCCATTTCATTCCCTTTACTAGGTTGGGGGTATTTGGGTGGCATCTATCATGCATCTCACAACATCAATATCACCATTTATAGCAGTGCTGCTAATTGTTGATTATTCAATTGAGTGTGCTTAATCATCAGGTGGCAATGAATCTTCAGTGATTGGTATAGCTCTAAATGTTACCATTGAATGTGTATTCAAAATACTGGACCAACTTTTATTTTAGTGTGTATTTTGTCAAGATAAATGGACTCTTGAATAACCTTACCCATCATTCTATTAATGTATTAAGAACACTGGTAGTAATTTGTTGTGGATAATCAGAATATCACAAACCAATAAAAGTCAACAGTTACTTCCAAATCTCCTTCTAGAACTTTCCTGGTTGGGGTTTCTTCATTCTGTCATTGTCTAGCTTACCTAACAATAATGACAACAACAACAAAATCTCCATAAACACAAACATTTCCATGACAGTAGCAATTTCATAGCCAAGAAATATGAATCCAGGGACAGTGAGATAACTATGTATAAAACATGGAAGGGGTCAAGCATGTCCCCTCTATCCACTCGTTCCATAAACCTGCACAAGTTACTTCACCTGGTTCATTCCAGGCTGCTCATCAACCCAACAAGAGGAAAGGATCCTACTCAATAGGACTGTTAGGAGGATGGAAATAGAATGTAAGTGCTCAAAACATGTAAGCTAATTTTATTATTATTGTTGTTGTTGTTATTTTGAGACAGACTCTCACTTTGCTAACCTCGGTAGAGTGCCATGGCATGACAGCTCACAGCAATCTCCAGCTTTTGGCTTAGGCAATTCTCTTGCCTCAGCCTCCCAAGTAGCTGGGATTACAGGCACCTGCCACAATGCCCAGCTATTTTTTTTGTTGCAGTTTGGCCAGGACAGGGTTCGAATCAGCCACCCTCAGTATATGGGGCTGGTGCCCTACCCACTGAACCACAGGTGGCACCCAAATTAGATTATTTATTCTTCATTTTTAATGGGCCTTTCTAGGTATCTCCTAGAAGAGAAATGTTGGCAGAACCAAAATCTGACTTTTCCTAACTAATGTCAATCTTTAGCAAACTCATGTTTCAGGCATATGAACAAACTTTTAGTTTATAATATTTTCTTCAGTGAAAAATGTATTGGTTAAGTCAGAAAGTTTTCTTTGGGGAAATAGTACAGAAAAAATTATATAAGAACAATCACGCTTAAGGTGCACTTCACTCCAAGATCCATTATTCTTTTTTTACACTGCCTAGGAAGTTAATGATTTTCAAACAGATTAGGAAAGGCTGATAAAACACACAGAAATGTTTTCTCTAATTCTGTTATTTCAGTAAGAGATTTCTATAATGTATGCCAGAAATAAAATAATTAAGCATAGGCTTGTCTATAATCTAGAGGATAATGTAAGTATGTTATTTAGCATAGAGGTAATGGCAAATTGAAGCTTTCCAATTATATCCAAAATGCTGATGTATTAATTCTGCTACCTCATACATACCATTAGATAAATTTGTGCTTAACTGAGTTGCATGAAGGCATCTTTGTATATCTTAAGAATACACCTTCAATTAATGACACTGTACACGATCTATTAAAGAGCATTCATAAGAATAATAATTATTTTTTATGAGTAAGTCTTTGGTAAATGATTCTATAAGTAACTCTGACCAGAACAATTATGAAAAAGAAGAAAAAATTAATGTCTTTTCTTAGGTTTATAATATAAAAAATTAAACAATGTTCTAATCATTTTACTAGCATCAATTCAATTTCATATAATGCTTGGCTCCCTGTCTGGTGTATATAATTTAAAGGCTCTCATATACATGAAAAGTGCTTTGCAGTATTATTTTATTCTTTAAATCTCCTTAGTAGTTTTTTAAAAAAATGTCTGATTTGCCCTGTGTCCTACAGAGTAGACAAATTTTCATATAATGCTAATTTTGCTATCACATTTATATAAATTCCCAACTCTCAATTATTACATTAGAGCTAATCAATAAACAATAGAAGTTATTCCTTTTTATCTTTTAAACCAAGAGGGAGATATTGAAGGTAGAGTCTTTCTCTCTCATGCACACACGCACTCTCTCTCTCTCTCTTTTTCATCAATGTCTCTAAATCAATACACTCTGAGTCCAAGAGGGTCTCTTCTGTGTTAGGGATATGATTTATAGCAATTGGGGAAGAAAAGCTATAGTTTTCTGAACCTACAATCAGATTCAATCAGAGACTTCCTCTACTAGACTGAGCTAAGATACTATCTTAGACCATTGTGGCCAGTTAGGTTAGGTACCAAATCTCAGACAAGCCAGTGTTTCCATTTAAAGAAACAAGCCATTAACTCAGAACCAAAGACCTGAAGTCCTTTTTTTAAAAATAAAACTATTTTTCTGAAAGGAAACTTCAGTTGGTTAAAATGTATAGATATCAGGCACCTACTTATTTTACATTGGCAAAATTAATACAAACATCAGCATTCTATGTCAATATTGTTAGAGGGAAGGGAAAATAAAACTAAAATTTGCTCCATTTTTAGTATTTGACCAAGAACAACATCTTACACTTTAGTTTTAAATTCAATGGAACAAATCGAGATGCATTTTTAAGAAGAACAAATTGTGAGGTTAAGATTACTTTATCAAATATGAAGAATGATGATGAATTCCTTTCCCCCAAATGACTTAGATTAAAAGAATTAATTTCCTAGGTAGTTTATGAAGTAATGCTGAAACAATCTATAAATTTCATGAATTGCTAAACTATAAAAAAGACAATAGGTAGAAAACATTTTTATAATTACATTCTTATACATTTCTTCATTAAGCCAAATCCTACACAGTTTCCTAAATTTTTAAATGGAATATATTTTCCATCCTAGTTCAGACTGTGTTATTTTTGTCACGAAGGAGGTGTAGATTAACATAAACGTGATGTATGTAGGGGTGTGTGTGTCTGTCTGTGTGTGTTTTCTGTCTCTTTCTAGAAAAAAGATCTTAAACAAAATGGAAGCCCTTGATATAAGGTGTTTCTCATACATAAGAAAAAAAAAAGATGAACATTTATAATTTTTTTTTTTTGAATATCATCATTTTATTCAGATATTGAAGAAATACTGCAGGATAGCCCTTCAAAAGAAAAGCATTTCTTTTTCTATTAAAGGAACCATTAAAATCTTAGAGCATATTAATTTACTAGATATCAGTTCCTGGACCTGAAAAAGACTAAGGAGATGAGATTTAACATTTGTTGGAGGAGTAGAATCAAGAAAAGACCAGAGTATTAAGTATTGTTGAAGAACAAGTATTTCACTGGTGGCAAAGGACTGTTATGGTTCTCCTGCCTAAGTGATAAATAGAACCAATATTCTGTTTTCTTCTCCATATGTTAAAATTAACTGAAAACCAATATACTGTTTTTATAGTAATATTAATATATCTTGACTATCTTATATTTGAAATTTTTTTTTTTTTTTTATTTCTAGCCTATACAAAGAAAGAAAGTTCAGGGATGTGGCAGTTGGCCTCCATGATTTCAAATGGCCCCCAGTAATGATAATTCTTCAGGTGAAATAGAATTTCTTATTAAAAATTTAGCTTTTATACTCTCAAGAGAGCATAGTGAGTAATACAGTATAAACCCAAGTCTGCTTTTGAGGAATTTCTCAATCTTCTTGGGTATTTTTCTGTATTAAGGATCAAAAGCTGATTGAAATTAAAAGCTTTCAATCCAGGAATAATTTTTATAAGCATTGGCAAATATTTACAAGTAGTGCCTTAGCCAATTAAAATGAGAACACAAAGATTTCTTATCCATCTGTAACATACATCCAGTTACTTATGTAAGTGAGTCCTCAGATAAAATCATTCCCACTGCCTTTTAGAATCATATCAGCACTTCTAGTTGTTGCCAAAAGTTACTGCCATTCTTCTGTCTCAAAAATGGCAAAGGCATTCTTCATTCTATTTTTTAAATGGACCTTTGGCAATTTGTCAATTTTCTCACACTTAGGAACTTTAATGATATATAGTCTTAGCAGACTGAAGTCTCTAACATACGGATTTCTTTTCTTTTTCTCAATGCCTATATAATGGCAATGCTTAATAGGGAGTATTTTACAGGTTCTGAAGGAACTCTACACTCTCCCTGACCATCCAGTTTTCAAGAATAGGTCCCATTCTGGAATACCCTGAAAGCACAAAGAACATTTTCAACTTAAAACTTAAAAACTTAACACAAACTTTTTTTTTTCCATACTGCCTATAGCAGAAAGTTGTTTTCTGAGAAATCCCTGAGTTTCTAGGCCAAATCATAATGAAGAATACATAGTATTTCCGAAACCATAATTCCAGAGGGTTAACTCAATATTGTAGTAGGTATCAACATTCAAGGAGGCCTAAATATTGTCAAAGTATAATTTTAAAGAAGTTAAAAGTATGACTCTCACATAAAAAGAGAATGCATATCAAAGATTTTTAAACTCATTGTATTAGTTTTCTCTTACTAGTATAACAGAATACCACAAATTCAGTAGTGTATAGGAAAGCAAATTATCTTTTTTTTATGTTTTATATTTTTTTTTATTTTTTTTTTATTATAGATAAAAATATGCACCATAGATGTGGCCCAACCCATCACCCTTCCAAATTATCTTAAAAGTCTGTAGGAAATAAGTCAACAGGGGTGTCACCTGGGTAAAATCATGAATGGATCTCACCTGGGTAAAACCATGAAGTTGACAAGGCTGCATTTGTTTCTGGAGGCTCTAGGGAAAAATGCTTTTTCCACTCATTTGGGTTGCTAGAAGAATTCAGTTTCCTGTTGTAGGACTGTGGTTCTGGGGACTTTTTGTTGTTGACTTCCCAGTGGAAGCCACCCTTCGCACCAAGTCACCTGCTTGGTCTTAGCGAATCAGCAAGGGGTCATTGGGATCACCCCACAGCAATATTTCTCCAACATGTTGTGTTGTAGAATCTTTCTCTCTGTCCACAGCTAGGCAGTCTTCCCCTCTTTTAAGGAGTTATGTGATTATATTGGGCCCACATGGATAATCCAGAATAATCTGTCAAACTCAAATCTGTTGATTTTAGACACATCTGCCAAGTTTCCATTTCTGTAAAAGGTAACACATTCACGAATTACAGGGATTAGAA
This sequence comes from Loris lydekkerianus, assembly GCA_963574355.1. NCBI lineage: Eukaryota > Metazoa > Chordata > Mammalia > Primates > Lorisidae > Loris > Loris lydekkerianus. The sequence goes on from CAUYPK010046841.1 coordinate 7,334, forward strand.
TGTGAACATTTGGGGGATTAGCATTATTCTGCCTACCATATTCATTAATTAGCTAAGTAGCCCAATGGTAAAACTGATTATTCAGAAGGAATTTGGGGAGACACACTTTGCACAATCAGGTCTATGGATCAAAAGAAATACAAGTTCTTCCCTTGTTTATTGTGTGTCCTCATGAAGATAATTAACTTTTCTAACATAGAGAAATTATATAAATATATTTTCTTCAGTATTGTCATAAGTTTCTTCAGACACCATGTTTATAAGTGCGCATCTTTTTTTTTTTTGAGACAGTCTCACTTTGTCATCTTCAGTAGAGTACTATGATGTCATAGTTCATAGCAACCTCAAACTCCTAGGCTCAAGTGATTCTCTTGCTTCAGCCTCCTAAGTAGCTGGGACTACAGGCACCTGCCACAACTCCTGGCTATTTTTAAAGATGAGTCTTGCTCTGGTTTAGGCTGGTCTCACCTGTGAGCTCAGGCAATCCACCCAGAGTGCTAGGATTATACAGGTGTGAGCCACTGCACTGGCCCCATGTTTTTATATAAGCAATGTAAATTTGTAAGAAATTTTTAAAGCCATGATGATAGCAAAGAAGAAAATGGGCTGGAATATCAAGAAGTCAAATGCAGAGAGATTGTTCCAATCATCCATGTAACCCTGGACTAGGGCTGAAAGTAGGATGGAAGGGATGGAGAAAAGGAAGTGATTGCCACAGAGAGGAGTTTAAAGCAGCAGACCTGACTGGGTTTTGGTTGATATGGAATGTAAGGTTGAAGGAGAAATTAAAAATAATCATAAGATCTCTGGTTTAAACAAGTTGTTGCCAATGTTGCTATTAAAGAGACGGGTAGGTGTGACAGAAACACTCAGATCAGCAGGAAAAAAAACCTTATGAGTTAAGTTTTTAAGTTTTTATTTTTGCTAGGAATAAATTTGTGTAATAAATTACTTTTCCTACAGTTGGATCTTCTTAAATTTTCGGTTTCCTTCTTAAATAATAGAAACTATTCTCTAGTGAACTGAAAAGTGACTTACTCATATAATCTAACCCCAAACAAATGTGTTTAGCTCTATGAAGTTGTAATGTTTTGTTGATTTTTCATCTGAATATTTCTGCTATTCCAAATTCCTTGCCACATTATCTTAGGGGGATACACACACACACACACGCGTCCTTACTCTACTGAAAATGTTCCTTGAAGAGCTATCTTATGTGAACCAAAATACCTGAGAACAGAGAATTTTTCTTCTATTTGCTTTGAAATACCTCCACAGTGCTAAGTTACCCTGATCACAGCAAGTGTTCACACATATTATGAAACAAAACCATTCTATAATATTTAAATACAAACATTTCTTAAATTCTTATTACCAATTAAGTTAATTAATTTCCAATTTGGTTGACAAGAGCAAATTCAAGTGACTGTTGGTGCTCACTCACAACAGCCCTGAAAAATTACATTTAAAGATGATCTATTCTGTGTCCAACGTAAACCATATAATATAAAGCAGGAGACCTGGTCTAACCTTGCAGATAGATCACTTTAGTCAGTCAACTCTAACTAATGAAGGTTTACACCGGAGAAGCCTGGTGCATGCTGGATGTTGGGCCTTACCCAGAAACCACCTGGTCCCCAGAGCAGAGCTAGCAGCATGAAGCAGCATTCCCTTAACCCAGGTCTGACCAGCACATGCTGTGCCAATCACATTCTGCCTGTGGCTATCTTACCAACCTTTCATCTGTGCCATCATTTTGCCAATTGCAGCTTCCTGGTAAGTTTTTCTGCTACATAGCTTGACTCCATATAGACAGTCATCCTGAGCACAGGGCTGGGAGAAATTAGGTGAACAGTTCCCATTACCATCAGCAGCAGTTGTATGTCATGCTGAAAATATCCACAACAAATTATTAGGTGCACAAGGGAAAAGGAAAGAGAAAGAGTGCATGTGAAAAGCCCCTGGATAATCTGCAAAAGATAATAAAGAGTGAACAGTTCTCTACACCAAGAGCAACTGCCAGAGGAAATGTGACCCAGGTCCCCACGCTGTATAGTATTACAAATGTTCCGAAACATTTTGTACTAATTCTTACTCATTAGGCTAATTTTCTTTTAAAGAAGCTGTAAGGCAATTGAAAAACTAATTTCAATTTTGTACAGACTTTTTTTTTTTAAACAAGTCATATAAACAGAAGTCATTTAGTCATAAAAGACTAACTTTAAGTCAGATTTGGGAAACATACCAGTGACAGAAAGAGGCACAAACTCTAGGTGGGTGTACAAGTGTAACTTCCATAAGGTTACTGTAAGGGTGTTTTAAGTGTAGGTGGAATTTAACATGTGTATTTAAAGAATAATGTCACCTTGCCTTTTAATTAATTTGATCTTTTCACCTAAAGATATCTAAGAAAAATGTTTTATTTCTTAATATTGACAACAGAACCATCATAACTAATAATGTAAACTGCAAAAATGTATTATTATATTTATATATATATTATTAACTAAATATTAATATGTAATTAAATAATATATTTTAAGTGACATGTATTTTAATAGAAATCCAGACATCTTCCTTGTGCAGGAAGATGATTCATGGAAAGGCTCACCAGTCTGGCATAGAGGCGGATGAAATTGTCACTACAGCTATTATTATTTCCCATCGAAGCTTCTCTTCTTTGTTCCTAAGTGTGAAAAATCAACATATGTGATTTAGAGTTCTAAAATAGTTATCCCAATGTTTCCAAATTTCTTCAAATGAAACTTATTAGAAATAAAGAAAAAAACTGGTATGGATACATTGAAGGAAGAGTTTAAGAATTTTTCATTCGGTTTAAATTTGCTCATATATTAAATTTTTCTACAAATACACAGATGTGATTAATAATGAAAACTTGAGTTTTCAACAATGTGGCATTGTCTAAATCATTTTTTGAGATACAGCTGAATTCTGTTTGCTAAGATTTTATTGAGAATTTCAGCAGATACAGATATTGGTCTGTAGTTCTTTTTTTTTGTTATGTCCTTTTCTGGTTTTGGTATCAAGGTGATATTTGCTTTGTAGAATGAGTATGGGATAGTTCATTCCTCCTTTATGTTGTGAAGTAGTTTCAACAATATAGGTATAATTTCTTCTTTGAAATTTTGGTACAATTCTGGTGTGAAATTGTCTGGTCTAGAACTTTTTTGTTGGAATCTTTTTTATTGTTGCTTCAATTTCAGTGCTTGATTTTGGTTGGTTCAGGAGCTCTATTTGCTTCTGGTTGAGTCTAGGTAGGAAGTATGACTCCAAAAATTTGTACTTTTTCTTCACATTTTCAAACTTGTGGACATAGAAATTTATATAATATGTAGTGATGATTTTATGTCTGTGATATGTTGTTAACTTGACTTTTTTTCATCTTTGAGCTTTGTAGAAACCTTAGCTTTTTGTTGCTGGTTAATCTGGTCAAAGACTTGTTAATTTTGTTCATCTTTTCAAGAACCAATTTTAATTATCTGTATTGTTCTTTTTTTCTCAGTTTTACTTAGTTCTGATCTTATGTGATCTTGTTTCTGGGTTTTTGTCATAGCCCACCACTGCCACCGCTTGTCAGGGCCCAGGACTGGCCAGGTCTCAGACCTGCTTAACTAGGTTCCGGATGTGGATCTTGCTACCTTGCTCAGGAACAATTTTTTTTATGTGCCTGAGGGCCATCTACTTTAGAGAGAGAAAGAGAGTCTTAGAGAGAGTAAAGCAGTCTTAGAATAAATAGATCTTAGTCTTTAGTAGAGCTTGGTAATCTTCAGCAGAAAGACGCCGTGCTGGCATTCTGCAGGCAGGAGAGGAGACAGCGTCAGACTAAGCGGGTCCATGATAGAATGCTCACACTCCCAACTGCCTTCTCCTCCAGTCTAACATAAGGCTGATCTCGTGCCTTTCAACACCACAGGTGTAGAGACTGCCAATTCACCAATGCTCTCATCTCATGAGCTCTAATGCTTGTTAGAGCTAAAGCCCTCTCCATGCCTTTTTCACCTTTTTCACACTTCCATGATTGAGCTATTCAGATATTTCTTATAACTTTCACTCCTTCTAGCCACAGGCTATACAGGCTGCTACAGGTTTTGTTTTTTAGAGACAGGGTCTCACGTTGACACCCTTGGTAGAGTGCCATGGCATGATAGCTCACAGCAGACTCAAACTCTTGGGCTTGAGCAATCCTCTTGCCTCAGCCTACCAAGTAACTAGGACTACAGGTATATGGCACTATGCCCAGCTTGTTTTTCTATTTTTAGTAGAGACGGGGTCTTGCTTTTGCTCAGGCTGGTCTTGAATTCCTGAGCTCAAGCAATCCACTTGCCTCTGTCTTCCAGAGTGCTAAGTATTACAAGTGTGAGCCACCCCACCCAGCCTTGGTTATTTATTTTCTTCTACTGGTTTTAGGATCTGTTTGCTCTTCCTTCTCTGGTTCCTTGAGATGATTCATTAGATTGTTGATTTAAGATCTTTGTGATTTCTGAATGTGGACATTTAAGGCAATGGTTTTCCCTGTCAGGACTCCATTTGCAGTATCCTACAGGTTATAATCAATTGCTGCCCTATTGTCATTTAGTTCGTGACCGAGCTATCATTCAGCAATAAGTTGTTTAGTTTCCATAAATTTCTATGTAGATGAATGTTTCTGTTGAAATTGATTTCTAATTTTATTCCACTTTGTTCTGTAAAGATACATGTTATAAATTTGAATTTTTTAATTTGTTGAGACTTTTTTGTGGCTTAGGGTATGATCAATCTTGGAGAGTGATCCATGAGCTAATGAGAGGACTATATATTTAGTAGCATTGGGGTGAAATGTTCTGTACATGTCTGTTAGGCCCATTTGTTCTAGAGTCATGTTTACATCAAAAATTTCTTTAATTTCTGGTTGGAAGATCTGTCTGGTTCCATCAGTGGAGAGTTGAAGTCCCCATTTATTATTTTGCTGTTGTTTAGATCAAGAAGAATTTGCTTTATAAATCAGGGAGCATCTAAGCTGGTGCAAAAATATGTAAGATTGATATGTATTCTTTTGAATTGTTCCTTTGCCAAATAAATAATACCCTTCTTTGTCTTTCTTTAATGTTGTTGCTTTAAATCAATGGTATGTTATGAGAATTGCTACTCCTACATTTTTTTATTTGGGGCTGGAGAAGGATGGGGAGTATAAGGAACTTTAATCAAAGATCATTTCCCTTTTTAAAAATTAAGGTCATAATATTAATAGCAGTAGCTAAAGGGGAAACAGATACTGAGCAGACAAAAAGAACATATACCTATCTAAAAGAGAGCTCTTTTGTCTAAATATTGGGAACTTAAGAATAACTTTACCTTAATTAATTCAAACTTTTTTCTATTAATTATTATCATGAATACCCTATCCCAATAAAGCAATCTACTTAATGAATTCCACATCCATAGTGACCATAACACCAGGCCAATTATAACTTCCTTGCCTGAGATGTTACTTAACCTCTCTACCTAAACTAGACCTTCTCTAGTGTAATGCAACCTTCTATGTGCCAAACTGCATGTGAAAGTACATGTCACAGTAAATGCTAACAGTCAGCTGTTATTTTTTTTCTTTCCTTCCATTGTTTCATCTTTTTCTCTCCTCCTTTATTTTGTTTCATTTCAGCTTTATTTTTTATTTTATAGGATTTCATAGAGTATATCCTCATTTTAATGACTCCATAGTCTTTTAACAACATATATTTATTGCTAAAAAATGAACATTTTATAATTTCTATTCTCTCCAACCTTTTTTGTTTGTGTTAACTAAATTAATTAGCACTGTATTTTTTGAAAATATAGTTTGCAAGGCTTTAGTGTAACCTGTCAGTTAGTTCAGAACTTACATTTGGGTAAAATATTTTTTACATTGTGTAAAAAAATAGCACAGTAGTGAATGGCAATAAACTATAAGTGAGACTACTGGAATAGAAAAATAGAAAATCTAAGTTCTACATGTAATTCTATAATTTACAAGCTGTGCAATCAAATTAGTTATATTCTCTAAAATTGTATTTTCTCATGCCCCAGACGAGGATATAGAGATCTACATGGTCTACACTGCACACTTATTTTATGGATTGAGTGAAATAATGTATTAGACGGTATTATTAGTAGTGAAGAACTACTGACCAATTATCACCTTAGCTACTTTAAAAACTTCCTGGAGCCAGACATTGGAATGCAGAGAATGTCACATTGTCACAATCACCTACATATAAAAATCACAATTATTGTGGTGGGGGGAAGAAAAAAAAATCACAATTATTTCAAATATGCTAAAGGACGTTGGTAGGTTAGGGGGCAGAGAAAAAAAAAGTTTGTTCTCCAAAATAAGTGAATATTTTGTTTATAATACTGAAACAATAAAAAATTGCCCAGCATAAGTTTCATTCACAATATAGCAGCAGCCTAGAATGTCACTCCAGTGGAAAATGCCATCCTGATTATTTTGTAGCTGAGTCTGAGTTATCCCACAGATGTGATTACTTTGTTACAAAGGGGGAGACAGAATGAAGTATTAGAAGAATGTTCAAAGTGTAGAACAGAAAGAAATATGTGAAATACTCACTAAAATAATCTACATTCTGCAATGTGTAGCTTCTTTTATTCTGGGGAAATACATTGCTGCTTCTTTACTAAATAAATATATAAATAACCTAAGTGATCCATGATCCCTTGTATATCTATGGCTCCCTAGAAAAAAAATCTTTTGGAAATCGTTTAGGAATATTCTACAATTTGCTTATTTTCCTTCCTGTGAAGTTTAAGTGGCTAGTCATAAAAGGATTTTATGCAAGTGCTCTGTCCCAAGTCAAAACAGGACAGTAATACAGGGAATGTGGTGGACAATTCTCAGAGGCTCATCAGAGATTTTTTCAAAGAAAAATTCTTCATACTCTGTCACTGTTAATGCATTTTAACTGTACTACTGCTGCCTTGGTGCTAGTTACCATTTTTGCCCCCACAGCTTCCCCAGGCTCTAGGCTATGTTGGACCCTGTTCATGATTTATGAGTGAGTAATCCGTATAAGCTCTTCTGCTTTCTAAGCATTTTGCTTCAACTTTAACTAATACAAAGTGCATTTCCCTTATACATCCCCTATTAAATGACAGCATATTTTTGTTCATTGTTCTCTTATGCCAGTCACAGGGATGTCCAACCCTTTTACTTTTCTGCCACACATTAGGAGAGTAAAAGTTGTTTGGAGTGACACATTGAATACACAGATGCTAACGAAGGCTGATGAGCAAAAAAACAAACAAAAAAATAATGTTCATGCAGACTTTTTTGCAATAACTAACACCACAGATAAGCAAAACAGTTCTCAATTAATCTTCATGAGACCCACAGGCCTTGGGTTGGATACCCTTGAATCGTGTAAGATTTCTGTTCCCATCTAGACAAAGGCAAGTAAGCATGAATGGCTCTTCTATCCCTTTCTTTGAAGTCATGCTGGGAAAACTTGACCTTTTCTCTCTGACAAATTTCACTCACTGACTTTTCATAGTTTATCGAACCAACTGCACATTCTGGATTCAGTCATAATGTTCCTTAGGATGGCCCCAAGGTCTTGGCACTGCAGATATAAATCTGGGCTTTGTCTCTTCTCTATCTCTCTGTTCCTCCTATTGTAACCCACTTTTTAAATGAGCTTGTTTATAAAACTGGAACATAAACATAGCTTTGCACCAGGCATGACTTGAAGAGGGTCAGGTGACCAGCTATATACGTGACAAGGACAGTGCCAGGTCACATCACACTGTTCTATGGAAAAGGGAAATAAATCCTACAAAGCAATGTCAAATACTCTAATTCTGACCATTATACTTAAATAATATTAGCTCCTTTATTATGCTACTATTTATTGTTTGCCTACAATTTAGTGGCCTTATATTAGCTTGATACATACAGTATTTTACAACTTTCACAACACTATAGGAAGGCATCATTTCCTTAGCTTTATAAATAAGTAAACTGAGGCTTTGTATTGTTAACTCACCAAAAATTAAACTACCAATATGTGGAGCAGGGTCTGAAATTTATCCTAAAGTTATTTCACTCTAGAACTTTGCTACTCTTTCCCCTAAGCAAAAGCAAACAAATACCAAATACGCTATAGGAGTAAGTGTAAATAATTTATATATACCAGCGGTACCAAAAGTGTGTACACATTATAAAAGATGTTATCTGTGTATTATATATTATATTATATGTATACTTTGAGCACCTCTTGTAATTGCTGACCTCAAACATGGCTTGTGTTCATCTTTTGTTGTAAGTATATATTGAATATTACAATTTTAATACAGTTTTTCCTTTCTTAAAATGTGTATGCATTTTTTGGCACCGCTTATGTGTGTGTGTGAAGAGAGAGAGAGCTATACACTTGGACGTGTGTGTATGTGTTTGTAAATTGCCATTATCTGAAATTGATACAAGAATACTAGTTAATAGGGATAGAAAAACAGAGATGGAATGAGAGATTATGGAGAATTAGTCTTAAGTATTTTCTCTCATATAATGTGTTGGCAATCACATATTTGCATATTATATTTAACCTGGTTGTAAGAGTTCATAAACCCTGAGAGTGAGATATATGTCCTTATGTTGTATTTTCATGTTTCAGCAATTGTATTAGATGCAAGGATAAAACCAGAAGGCTTCTTAAATAAATACTCTTATGCCCAGAATGTAAAGCCATCTAATGAATGGCATTCAATCATTTCAATATGATGCTGACACCTTTCTAGAAAAACCTCACAAACATGCAGGAAACATCTGGTCAAAAGTTTTGTTACCTGTTACTTTACAGTAACCAAGTATAATAGGTACAACAGCTGAACTATGTCATATTCAATTGTGGCAGAATGAAGTGAGCCCTGGTCTTAGCTATTGAAAACCTGAGTTAAGTTGGAAATTCCCCTCCTATTACCTACAGCACTTTGAGCAAGCTGACTAAATTAACAGAGCCACGGTGATTTCATTTATAGAACAGCATAATCTTTACTTCTCAGTGTAATTGTGAGGATTAAGAGAGATAATGCGTATAAAGCACTGTACTAATGTTTGTATATTATATTATCATTGAGGTATTTAAATCATAAATTAAGACAATGTTGCATGGTACTTTTCCCATTGGTTCTAGTCTACAGATGAAATTAAATAGAATTTTTTATTGTGAATAATAATGAACAAAGTTGAGTAAGTGCAAGCATAAATATAAATAATAGCTTTTCAAGGAAATACCTAAATTTCTGTAAAACCTCATTATATTTGAGTATATCAATTTGTGCAATTATATTTATTTATAGTTAACAAACATTTTAATTTGGCTTGTGATATGTGTATTAAATAAGCAAAGACTAAAATAGAATATTCAATTTCACAAAGAAGTCACTTCATGAATTATTTATTCTGAATGTTTAAAGCTGATTTAAGAAGGTATCTTAATTTAGAGATCAGCCTAAAGGTCAAGTGCAGAGCAGGCATGAAGCTGTGGATTGCTTTTTTACTTGTAACAAGTAACAGTTTTTACAATTATGTAAAAACTGGCAGAGATGGCTTGATAACAGTTGTTACTCAATTGCGTTATCCAGTCTGCTTGATTTACCACACTAGCAAAAATAGTGAAAGTTCTAATCCAGTAATTATTGGTATTGAAAGGTGGATTAACAGAGATAAAAATTCATTCATTTGTATTCATCAGACTCACTTACATTTAGGATAAACAGGAAAACTATTCTTAACAATAAACCATGAGAGAAATTTATAAAAGGGGAACTTTTCATTGAATGCTAACAAAAGATTAAAAATTCATTTAATAAATAAAGCCTTTTCTATTAAATATGCATTATTTTATCTCTAAGGAAAATAATAATACCATCTCCTTATTAATTTGGATGTAAAAATAATTTATTTTTTTCTCCCCTTACTGCCTCTGGTATGACTTAACTATTTTTATATGCAGATACACTTCAACAACATATAGTGACCATATTTGGATATTAAAAACAATTACAAAATAATAGCAAAACAATGCAACTATGTCATATAGAAAAGTCATTTCAGGAATTTTATCCTTTAATCTGTAATAACCTGTTTTAACCAGTAAAAAATGATGCCTCAAGGACCATTTCACTAGTTCAGATATATTCTATGTATTTTTAAAAGTAGATAAATTCTTTATTTTATATTGTTAATACATAAACATATTGGGCAACATTTCAGTTTATCCTCACTTACTCTTTTATATTTTCTCATAGTTTTCTGATGACAGCCAATATTTTATTGCATTTAAACAATAGTTTTCTGTCATGGGGCTCAAATTGAATATTCATTTGAGCCAGATAAACAAAAACTCATATTTAGGAGAATGTTTGTCCTTTGAAAGTGTTAGATGAAAAAAATCTGAGATGATGGCATCATTTTCCTATTTGCAAGACCATAAAAATTGTCCTTCGAAGCCTCCAATCTAGTTATGGGACACCCATATGTAGCATCTTTCAGGGGCGTCTTGTGACAATCACATACAATTGCTGAGCAAGACCCAATTCCCGTCCACATCTCAAACGCCGGAAAATGCCAGATCCCTCTCTGAGGTTCTTAAACTTTAGTGCATGTCAGAATCAGCTGGAAGATTTGTCCAAACACGGATTGCTAAACCTGCTCCATAGGAATGAGATGTGCTCTAAGAATTTGCATTTCTAACAGTTTCTCAGGATGCTGAGCATATTGCCCCAGGGAACTTACTTTAAGAATTGTCCTAGCTCCTTGTATCTCCTGACAGACTGCAGTGTTTCTTGTCTCTCTAATTATTGTTTATGCCACTTCTCTGGCCAGAACAAATAGCTTTTTGTCATCCACATGCCTAACTCTGAACTATAATTCAAAATAGAACTCAGAAAAGCCTTTTTTTAACCCCTTAGGCCATCAGGCTGAGTTAGAAGCCTGTCTTCTATGCTCTCAGAGAATTCTGCCCGTGTCTCTACTAATTCAAATAACACAATGTGCTGAAATTTCTTGAATTGTAGCTCTTCCACCAGACTGTGTGTGTTTCAAGGGCAGAGACCTTGTATAGTTAGTTAATATTAACATCCTCAAAATTATTAGTATATGGAGCATTACAAAAAATATACATTGATTTGAAATGCTCTCTTTGTGCTTCTATATATAAACTTGCAAAATGACCAACAGCTATACAGATAGTAAAAAAAAAAAAAAAAAAAAAAATTGAGGGTAAAGAATATCCCAGAAAAAAATCAACAGGCATAGGGTACTCAAGATAACTCACCTCAGACAGTCAAAGAAGTGCAAAGTCAGGCCTTTTAACAGGTGCTACCCAGAGGAAAGCTGGTTTAAAGAAGGCTAAAGACTGACTGAAATTAGATGAAGGTAATGACTTTGTGTAGGACCTGATATGCAGGTATGGCCTTCAAGACCAAGATCTGAAATATACCTTGTTGCTTCGAGACTATAAACTTCTATATGGAACATAAAGAATTTAAAAGCTTTCTCAATTACAAGATGATTTTGCTTTATTCTACTTCTTCTTCTTCTAGGGTTTGGATATTATTATGGTTTAATAACTGCTAAATATGTATTTAAACAGGTAAAAGGTGTCTTTTTTCCTGGACAGATACTAGCTGTCTCATAACTTGATTATTAATTTTAAGTGTTCCCAAACATCAAAAATGATATTATTTTTGAAATAATGAAAAGTTCATAGTTCTTCATAGATTATACATATATTTTAAACTGAACTTTTATCATTTTACATTGGAAGGTTGAAGGGAGAGGTCGCAGGGAATACAGGCAATTCAGCATAAGATTTGTGTAAGAAAAACAAAATTCATGCAAGGTGAGACAGTCAGGTAAACAGGCTAGGCAAAAGAAAACCTAGGGCCTTATTAAGATTGGTTATTTTCAATTGATGGCATGTAGGTATCAACAATTAAATAAACAGGAGTTAGGAAAATAAATATTTTCATTAAGAAACTTTAAAGCTCCAGCTTCAAAAATACCACCTAGTCTTTCTGGGGAATTTGATTGCCAGACTACACTTTCATTGATGATAATTAGGGCTCACAAGGAAGCAATGTGATGATCAATAAGACTTGATGGGTTATACTTACTCTGTAATGATATCCTAGGAAACTCTAGGGCAGAATAATGGTTCTCATGGCTGACAGAGTTCATGGGCCCTTTAGCATCTCTCTGCTGCCTTTTCAGCATTTATTTCTGCTGCTGTTTTAAGGCTGTGTTTATGCTCCATCCATTTCATCCAGGATGTCTGCTGCTTGTAGAGAATCAGCACAGTAGTCAGAGGGACTGCTGCAGGAAGGTGGATATGAAAGGGCAATGCATACTGAACACACTTTGTTCCTTGTGTCAGAGAATCGGCTCCCAAGGCGGTGGATAAGGACACATTCTTGATTGTATCCATCTTCACTCCCAAATCCCCAAGAAGGGCTCCCTTTTCCATAATCTTTTCAAGCTGAAAAAACAGATGTTGAAGATTAGGCTATGGGAGTATGTGTGTATATTTATATATGTGTGTGTTGAGGGGGTTGATTGAGAAAATTAGGAAGAGCCCAGAAAAAGGGACCAACTGTCACAGCAAGAAAACATAAGGTCTTTTAGCTTCTATATGCCTTCAGAGAAGAGGACTTTCTGTGCTTCTCATCATTAAAGCATTATATTATTAATAATTTGAAAATATTACAACTTCATATTATTTGGCTAAATTTTACTATTGAAGAAACCTGCTATTTTTAATTAGGTACAATTTGAATTTAATATTCTTCCCTATGATTTGAAACTAACCTCAATTCATTCAGTTAGAATAAATCAAAGGATAAGTGGGGAAAGCATGTTTTAAAGGATTTAATTCTTATAACTAAAACATAACATGATGACTAAAATGTCAAAGAATGGATTGGAATACTTTAAATTTGTCATATTGAAAAATGCTGATTTTAGTCAGATACCCCATTCTGTCTACATATTATATGCTAGTTATTTTTAGTACTGTTTCTACTTTTTGTTTTTAATATCAGGAGGCTATTAGAAGAACAGCTTTTAAAAGATGCAGGGTTTTTTTTGTTTGTCTTTTTTTTGTAATGGAGATTGATATATTTTTAGAAAATTATATGAAAATACCTCAGGGAACTTAAGGTAGTCCTGCCATTTGATTCAGCAATCCCATAATGTTCCTCTCATGAGCCATAATACAAAGAAGCAAAAAAGGGGGTGAAAAGTGTTATGTGTCAAAAAATAGTGAGAACGTAGACAAAACACAGAAAACAATAGTTCTTCATTTTAATTTAAAAACTGTTTCAAATTTCAGAATACTAAGGGGTATATATGTTTTGTTTGTATGTATTATTTTTGCACAGATTAAGTCAAAGTTAAAAACACGTAAGTGTGCCCTTTACCCAGATAGTGGGCACTGTGCTCAATGGATATAAATTTACCCATCTCCTCCTTCCCTCTTCCCCCTCAGCTTGATTTTCATTGAGATCTACTTCCAAAAGGGCATTTAAGTGTTGGTAAATTAGTTTACATTTTGTACTGGGTACATGTGTTTGTTTCTCTAATTTTGTGATGCTTCCCTTAGAAGAATGGTTTCCAATTCCACTCAGGTTGTCACAAAAGATCCTAGATTGCCTGTTATTTTTATAGCTGAGTACTAGTCCATAGAATGAATAGACAACATTTTCTTATCTATTCATGTACTAGTGGGCACTTGGGTTATTTCCACATCTTTGCAATTGTGAATTACGCTGCTATAAACATTCAAAGTGTAGGTGTTCTTTCTGTAGAAAAAACTTTTTTCCTTTGGTTGTGTACCCAGTACTGAGATTGTTGGATCAAATGGCAGGTGTACTTGAAGTTTCTTAAGGTATTTCTGTATGGTTTTCCATGAAGGTTGTAGTAGTTTGCAGTCCCACCAATAGTGTATAAGAGTTCCTATCTCTTCACATCTATGCCAGCATTTGTTGTTTGGGGACTTTTTAATCTGAGCTATTCTCATTGGAGTTAGCTGATGTCTCATTGTGGTTTTGATTTTCATTTCCATAATGATAAGAGATACTGAGCATTTTTTTTCATGAATTTGTTGGTCATTAGTATATCTTCACTTGTAAGTTTCTATTCATGTCTTTGTCCACTTTTAATGAGGTGGTTTGGTTTTGTCTTGCTGATTTGTTTGAGTTATTTATAGATTCTGAGCATCAGTCCTTTCTCAGAAGTATGGCATGTGAACATTTTCTCCCATTCTATGGGTTGTCTATTTGCTCTTTTGATTGTGTCCACAGTTGTGAAGAAGCTTTTAATTTGGTCATGTCCCATTTATTTATTTATTTATTTATTTTGCTGATACTATGATTGCTTTTGGGGTTTTCTTTATGAATTCTTTGACTAGGATGATTTCAAATCTGCACCTTTCATCTCCCACAAAAATAAATCTACAGTGTATAAAAGACTTAAACCTAAGGCAGGAAATTATAATAGTAGAAGAAAATGTTAGGAAAAGTTTTTAAGTCTTAATTCTAGAAAGTTCCAAGTGTTATCATTCAAATTAATCTTTGAGAGGATGTCTATCTTATTCCTATTTCTGTTGAATTTATCCCAGTGTCTCTGCCAATATGACAGATAAATTGATAACATTTTCTCTGCTAACTTTAATTTGGGATTGGTACAAAGGATCCACCATCCCATTAATGAGTAAAAATCAGAGTCGACCTTTAAGAGCAAAAACCCTGCCTCTGTATTTTACTTATGTATTTATTCCCTTTAGGTCATAAAATTTTTCTCTCCTCTATGCAATATACTGTTTCTTCAAGGAAAAATTGTCTTTTCGGCTGATTGACAAGAGCTAATGATATGAGATAAATTGTTTTGTTTGGCTTTCTGTGTAATTTTTTTCTTTTTGTTCTATACTCACTGATCTTTTCTCCGCAGTTTTTACTTGTCTCATGTTTCTGCCATAATTCTCTAATGCCTCAATTTAGTTACTATTTTTCATACTGTGCTCAAAAGATGACATGGCTCATCTTGAAAAAGTAGCAATTATTGTGCAGAGCCCAGTTGCATAGCCTGAAACAATTTCAGAAAAATAAAATCACATGAAAATATTTATGAGCATACATAATAAATAGGAAAGCGACTATGGTGGGTGCATTTGAGGATACCCAGAAACATAAGCAATTCTTCTTGAAATGCTAAAGATCAACCCATCTGGAAACACAGAACATTAAGTACAAAACTTAAATATTAGTAATAGATTTAAATGGAAGCGAAGGTACCATTAGGAGAAGAAGCAACCAGAAGTAAGTGATTAATTACTAAAAATGTGGTGAGCACATTAGGCATTCAGAGGACAGACATATAACTTCATATTGGAATGTTGAGAGAAGGACTCAGACTGGAGTGCTCTGAAATCACACAATGGATTTGGGTAGGCTGCGGTGTTAGACCACAGTGAGGGGCAGGCCATTGAGAGGGTTAGCAGGAAAGTTGGAAAGCAATTCAAGAATGATAAATGGTAAGGGGAAATCCCCAGAGGGTAAAAATCAATTGTCCACAAAGTGGACAATGAATGCTCTGTTTTGGTGAGTGAAGAAAAGTTACATATCAAGAATCTGGAAAGTATCTTCTAGTTGATGGGAAGTCAGAGACTTGGTTTCTGATCAAGGTAGTGACATGATCACAGCAGTGCATTCTGAAGATTAACAAGATATTATTATTTGCTGGATTATTTGCAATTTTGGGATATTCTTCAGGCTGCTCACCAAACTTGAAAAGGAGTTTTAAGGAGAGAAGGGCATTTGTCTGGTGTTAAGAAATTTTTTTTAGGCTTCTCCTGTGGGACTAACAATCCTGCTGGGTAGGACCCTTCCCACTGTGTTATTCACTACCATAGTAAGCTTCTACAACTTAGGAGATACTACAGTATGTAGGGACACAAAGATAATGAAGAATTCTTGGGGTAAACAGTTCTTATCCAATTTTTACATTCCAATTCATTAAGAGATAATCCTAAGAGATATGACAACCAGTAATCCACTCCTACCCCAACTCATTCCTATGTAAACACACACAAGATTGAATCTTTGGTTCAGATGGCAAGGAAGGGTCATATGAAAATATGAAAAAATATACATTAAAGATTGAAACAAGGAGAAGTGTCTTCCATGTACATGTCAAAAGCTTAGATAACTATTTATGAGGAAAAAATGCAAATGAAAAGTGAATGACAAAGGGCCAGTTACTTTGAGTCATCACACATGAAGAAAAACTTCATTCTAGGCTGAAAGCAAACAGTATGTCAGGCTCAGAGGGGTTGGAGCTGGATCTAACACATGCCACATTTGAGTCTCTGGTGAGAAGCCCAGAGTGTGGTACCTATAACACGGATTTGACAAACATGATGTGGTAAGAGGTTTGGGGTAAGGGGGCAGTATAGTTACTGCAGTGACTTTCTCCTAATGCAGGAGTTCATTCGAATCCATTCTTCCACACAGTCATTGTCTCATTACTGTCAACAGTCAGCCATCTGGGTGATATTGGCTGAATGAGTGCTATGTACTATTGATGCCGGAATTTCGCTCTTCAGTAGGTCCTCGGTCTCGGGGGATTCTAAGAATGAACTCATGGAGCACAGATCAGTGGTTATAGAATATTTATTAAAAGTTAGAAGGATAAGAAGTAAAACGCACCAGAGCTTCTGGAAGGGGGAAAGAACTAACTGGGGAGTTTCTACATGGGCTCTTAATCTAGGGATATTAGGTTTTGAGAATTATGTTTGGCCAGGACTTGGCAAATAGAAACACATTTTCCATATTAATGAGTGTTATTGACAAAGGAATGAATGCAGTCCCTCCAGCTCAGGGCAAAAGGTCAAGGTGTTCCCTTCATGAATATGCCCAGGCCTAGGAAAACTGGGGTCCCCTGACCAGCCTTGAATGGGAGAAACCCTGTATCACTATTGCAGATCCGAGGACTACAGGGAAAAGCAAAACCAGAAATAGCTCTTGATCTTCTGAAACTTATAATACAGAAGAGGAAAATATAATGTATTAGCTAATCATACAGGTAAGTGTATAATTTAAAAGTAGGACAAGAAACATGTATGTGCATGCATCGTGAGAAAGTGATATGTTTAGAAATCTTCCCTGTAAAATGGATATTTTCCTTGAGATTTAAGGACGTGTAGTTGTTAACTGGGTAAAGAAAACTGGAAAAGAGACTTCTAGGGGAGGAGGAACATGTTCAGAGGCATGGAAGGAGGAACACTTATGTACTTAGGATGCAGAGAGATGGCAGATTTTGGCTAGAAAAGCAAGAGAGAACAACAAAAACATGTTATGAGACAAAGGTACCAAGATGGGCACTTTCTACAGCAAAGACTCAATGGAATCTGTCTTCACCCTATGCGGTGTTCTCAGTGTTTGTGGGAGGTGATTAGGACATTAGGGGTTAGAGCCCTGGTGAATAGGATTAGTTCCCTTATAAAAGAGGCTGCAGAGAGCTCTTTTGCCCCTTCCACTGCATGAAGACATAGTAAAAATATGGCTGTCTATGAATCACAAAGCAAGATTTCACCAAATGCCAAATCTGTTAGCATTTCAAAATGGAAGAAATAGATTGCTGGTGTTTTTGAGTGATGCAGTCCATGGTAGTTTGTTTCAGCAGCCTGAACTGAATGAGATACCCAAAGAAATTTGTGGGGATTATTTACTGTAAGGAAGAGGAAAAGAGGTTTTTAAGAATGAATCTTCAGTTCTTACTTGTACAATAGTGGGAGGAATGATTTGCAGAGGTAGGAAATTAAAGAACAGGAAAAACAAAGACTTTTGAAGACAGGGCTGGGGAACTTTATGACTTCAGTTTGAATTTACTATAGGTAAAAATGCCTGTGACACAACACAGTGGCTAAATATGTCAATAGAGCATGGAGGGTGAATCTGGGCCCAACATACAAAATTGAAAATTATTGCTATTTTTGATGGTATAAAAAGCATAAATGACATAATATCATTTAGAGAAAGGAAAATAAAGTAAGACTAAACTCTGAAAAACTCTGGAATTTAATATTATGGACAGGCAGCATGGATCTACAAGGTATATTTAGAGAAGGGATGAGGAGTGGAAAACCAGAAGAGTGCTGTGTTGCAAATGAAGGGAATGAGAAGCATAAGGACTGAAGGATTAGTCAATAAAGTCTGTTGTGCTTGAGGAGTCCCATAAGAGAAGGGTCCAGGAATTTAGCACCATGAAAATAATTTGTAACTCTCCTTTAGTTTTTCTTATTGTTACACAGGAACCCTTATAGCTTCTCAGCACAAAGTTTTACAAATTTTACTACATATATAGATACGTATAACCATCTCTGCATTATGGATATATAACAATTTCATTACCCCCCTGAAACTCCTTCATATTATCCCTTGATAATCCACAGTCTCCTTCGAAGTTAAACCCTGGCAAACACTGATCACTTCTTTATAGTTTTGTCTTTTCAAGAATATCCCATAAGTAGGATCATATGGGATATAATATTTTGGGAAGTGTTCCTTTCAGTATAAGGCCTTTGAGATTGGTCCAAGTTTTTGTGTTCTTCATATCAATAGTTTATTTTTATTACAGAGTAGGGCTCCACTGTACAGATGTACCATGATTTATATATCCATTCATCTGCTGAAAGACAGCTGGTTTGCTTCCCAGGTTTTGGTAATTACAAACAGAGCTGCTATGAGCATTCATATGCAGCTTTTGTGTGAAAAAGGAAAAAAAAAAAATTATTTCTCAATCTCAAGATTGGGATTACAGGCATATATATATTTAACTGCAAGAAAATGTAAAGCTTTTCCAGAATGGTGACACCATTTTGCCCTCTAATGCCAGCATGTGAGAATTTCAGTCACTCCACATTCTAGCCACACTTTGCAGTAAAAGCACATGCATTTTTTAAATTTTTATTTTCATCATAGGTGTATAATAGTGTCTTGTGGATTTAATTTGGATTTATTTAATGAATTTTACTGCTGACCAATTTTAACCATCGTATTTTTCATCCACATATACTCTTTGGTGAAACATCTATTCAATTTTTTGCCTATTTTTAATCAGAATTTGATTTTCTTAAATGTCATTCTTGAGGGTCTTTTATGCGTTATAACACATGTGACCAGCCAGCATTTCTCCCACTTTGTGGTTTGTCTTTTCAATTTTGTTAAAGTATTATTAACAGAGCAAAAGTTTTGATTTAGATGAAGTCCAGTTTGTGTGTGTTTGTGTGAGAGTGTGTGTGTATGAATCAGGGTTTTGGTGCCATGTTCAATAAGTCTTTACTTAATTCCAGGTCAAAGAGATTTTCTCTTACATTTTCTTCTAAAAGTTTTAGACTTAATTAGTTTGTTAATACATGTAGGTATATAATTAATTTAGAGTTAACTTTCTGTGCTGTTTAGGGTATGGAACTTTTTTTATGACTTATGGATGTCCAAATGCAATCATACTACTGTTGAAAATACTATCTTTTCTTCATTAAATAATTAAATTAAAGAACCAATGAGGTCAAAAATTGCTTACAACAGATCTCAATCCCTTATACATATTTTTTCCCCCATGAAATTGCAATATATAGTATGTTATATAATGCCTACTTTTATATTGAAGTAAAAATTTATAATCATTGATATGCAAACTATTACTTTGCTTTATTTGAAATATTTTTTATTAAGCATTGAATACACAGCAAATAATATTTATAGCATGGATAATATACCAAGAAATAAAGTTAAAATAACCCAAAGACTAAAAATATTCCAAATAATTGTTCTTCAACTAGGAAATGGATAAGCCAGCAGTGGTACATGTCTACAATAGAATACTATTTAGCATCAAATAAAAGGAATAAAGTACTATTGATCTATGCAGCAATATGGGTAAATCCCAAATGCATTATTCTAAGTGAAAGAGGTCAGTCAAAAGCTGTGTACTTTATGGCTGCATTTAAAATTCATCCCATAAAAGGCAAAGCTCTGGGGATGAATTATAAATCAGCAGTTTCTACAAGTTAATGGTTGGGGAGGACTTGACCCCAGAGGGACTTGATCCTCAAGGGAATTTCCAGGGGTAGGGGATATGAGACCAAATCACTTCTTGATTGTGTTGATAATTACATAATACACATCAGTCTACCCAGAACTATAGTCCAAAAGGAGTAAATTTTACTGTATGCAAATTAGAAATATATTTAAAAACAATAAGTATCTGTATACTTCCTCTCAGATTTCAAATATAAAATACTTCTAGTATATTGGAAAAACCCTATGGACTCTTCCACAGCTTAGACTTTAATGGTATACTGAGTTCTGAGGTTCTTATTCCCTTAGTTTTTCTACTGCTTTTCCTTATATGTGTATGCTTAAACCAATAAAGGGTTTGAATTTGTATGTATTTGAACTTTGTACACACAGAAACACATATCATATATGCTGCAACTTATTTTTGTCCACTATTGCTTTTGAATTTAGTTAATTTCACATTCATAGTTGCAGCCTATTCATTGTTTTTCAGTGTTGTATAGTCTCCTGTTCACGACTATGTATTACCCTCCTTTGTATAGATATTGGTCTATTTGATGTTTTATCCAGTTAAACTATGCTTCTATTATGAATCTTTTATGAACTTATCATCTGGTAAACACCTGCAAGAGTTTCCCCAAATATATAGTAAAGAGTTAAACTGCTATAGAGCTACATGGTATGCATATGTTTTACTAGATAACTTCTACAAATTTTCCAAAGTCAAAGTAGCAGTAATATGATATATTTCCAATAGCAAAGTATGACATATGTAATTGTTCTTCTTTCTAGATAACACTTTATCTTATATAATTTAAAGCATTTTATAAATATAATAGTTATGGAATCTTACTTATTTCCCAAATAAATTGTCTGAAAAAATAAAAACAAACAGTTAACTATGGTTACCTTTGGGAACAGGATTGTAGGAGAAGAATATGTAAAATTATTTCATTTTATACATTATATTCTTTTGTATGCTTTAAAATTTTTATCAAATTATCATCTGCTACTTTTTAAATAAACAAAAAAGTAGAGTTAAAACACACAGTAAATCCACATAGTAATAAAATTTATCTATATTTAAAAGGTTATAGCATTATTAGCAAATATTCTTTGATGACTTGAGGAATGAAGAGTATATAGCAAAATAGTATCCTAGCAATTTATGAAAGTAAATACACACACATATATATGTATTAATTTTTACTTAGGCAGCAGAGACTGAACAATGAATTGTTTTATAGTTGGAATATTTTGTAATCCAAATACTGGATAGCAATATGTAATAGTGAAAAATTCTCAAATAAAATTATCTCTTAGGACTTTATGTTAATTTAATATTATAATTATACTTTTTCTTAGCTACTGTTAGTAAATCTTACCATGTTGCATTCTTATTTAGGAGTGTGCATGTCATCCTTTCTCATGAACGTTGTTAAAAGAACATGCTTTGAAATCATACAGACTGAGTTTAAATCCTAATTCTGTAGCATATTACCTGTTTAGATGTAGATGATTAGTACTTGAGCACTGTTGAATACTGTTCCTTGAGGTGTCACTTTTGTCACAGGGGAAGTATAGTGCTTATAATGAAAAAGTAGGCATAGTCCTTCCTTTGTAACCATGGGGAATTAGTTCCATGAACCCCAAATGTACCCATATTGGTATAGAACTTATATCCATGCTTGTGTAGAACTTACATCCTCCTGTATACTTGGTCATATCTGAATTACTTGTAATATCAAATACAATGTAAATGCCACTCTAATTGTTTTTATACTGCATTGCATTTTAATTGGTATTACTTTTTATTGTTGTTATTATTTTTTATTTTTGTTTATCCAAATATTTTTAACCTGTAGTTGACTGTACCTACTCATACAGAACCCATGGCTATAGAGGTCTGGTTCTATTTTGGTGGAAGATTTTTAATAAAAGGAATGTGCTTATACCAATATGAAAAGTTATAAAAACTATCCTAACCTTATGCTTGATTATTGTACTACGTTCTCTACGTGGCCTCCTATACTCCTTCCATTGACTACATGGTAGGAGTGGTATTATTGGTCATGCCATTAACCCAACTAAAAACTTTTAATAGTGGTTCTTAGAGTTATGTTTAACACCTTGTAACAAGATGCACAAGGCCCATCACAAATGACCTTGCTTCCTCTGGTCAGCGTCATCTTTGTCACTGCCCACCCACATTCTTCATTCCAGCCCTTCTAGATGTTCCGTTCTGAGCCATGTGCTTCAATGACTTGTTCTCATCTTTGCTTTGAAGCCACAGGTTTGCGTGGGTGGGTTGACATCAGTGTACTAGTTATGGGCGTCGCAGTGGTCTTGATCATTTCTTTATGAGTTTACTTTGTCTTTTAAACCTGATCCTTGACATACTATGCACATTCAATAAATGTATTCCTGCTGAGCCAACCAGACTTTTACAATTTGGTCAGGTTATGGAAGGCAGCTCCTGGTGAGCTGAGCAGGTTTACCAGAATCACCTGATGTTCTGTTGTCAGGTGCCTGATCCCCACTAACACAGAGTAACATGCCAAGAGCTACTTTCAAAGAATAATTTATGCTAAAAATGAGATGGATTTGCTCTACAAACCCAGGGTTCTATACTATGAACTCATTATGGTGACTTATTACAGATTCAACACCAAAGATATGCCCAAAAGAGAAAACTATCTTTGAAACAATGGCTGGGACTCTATAGCCTAAAAACATCTCTTCCAACTGAAAAGTCCTCCCTCACTTGCCTTGGAATATTTGGATTTGATTTTAGTTATATTCCTGAGTGGTACATGAAAGAATAAAGAAAAACATGAGAGATTTTATGAGTGTAGGGATATCTAAGTATTTATTGATAATTAAAGAAGCCACTAGAAAAAATTGAAAGGGATATGCTGAATATAATATGAAAGCAACCTTTTAAACATTTTTTTTAAGTGGGAAGATTTTTTTTGTTATTTTTATTTCTGACATGGTAGGAGAATATTTTTAACTATTTGTAACCATTTTGAAGAGATCAAGAGATAGGCACCTTATAATCAGAGTTGCAGTATATAATTTTAGTTAGTGAAAAATTTTTCACTAAGATTTATTGAAAGGGCAATAATATTTTCCTAATTTAATAAGTTATCACTTATAAAGTTGACAGATTTGATCAACTTCCTCAAATAAGTGGACAGTTCTTTCGAAGAAAAACTAATCTATCAGATAAGTTACTTGTAGTGACATCAATCAAAAAGTTGGCAATTTGCCTGAAATTCTCAATTCTTAATGTTTGAGACATTGTGACATCATATAGGCATAACCACTTTCAACAGCACTTTTCAATACTTATTCAAGAAAACAGTTTTAACTTTATACTTCCTAATCCTAATCTTTCCCTACAACATATAATAACAATCAAATCATGTAAGAATAAAGAGAGTTTCATTTTTTTAAATATATCTTTTTTAACTGAAGTCTCTTTATGTACAGGAAATAGCTATTGAAAATGGCATCATGGCTGGCGCCTGTGGCTCAAAAGAGTGGGGGGCTGGCCCCATGTGTCAGAGGTGTGGGTTCAAGCCCAGCCCTGGCCAAAAACTGAAAAAAAAAAGAAAAGAAAATGGCATCATTATGAATATTCAATTTAATTCATATTAAGCTCTCCCATTAGGGCAAGGGAAGCAGAAGGCTGACTCTACCATAAGAAACACTTTTAAAAACTACTTTGTGGGGATGCCATATGTAAAGAGTGAATGTTAACAAACAGTTGAGCAACTGGTATTTTTTTCCAGTCAAAGTGATATACTTTTTATGTCTGTATTATTCCCATGTAGTTTTTACAATGATAGCAACAAGAAAGCTTTGAATGCTGATTTACCAGAGATAGGAATACACGTTTATATCTATGGCACTTAAAAAGTGCATTTTTTTCCCCCTACACTGACACATTATAATGATGTCAAGGTCCTGAAAAAAGAGCACGACATTAACAAGATGGAAGGCTAACTTAATGGAAGTTCCATTGATAAAATGCCATCCTCACAAAGCTAGTAATTGTTCTTTGGCTATTATACTGTTACCAAAGAAGCAATATATCAGATGCCTGCTCATCTAGGCATAACTCTAAAAGATTCTGAGACACTGTAAGTTGTATATCACTAAACTGTGAAGCATTAAAAGCAACTAACTTATTCATTAATTATTGTATCTTACTGACTAGAGGCAAGAATTATGACAGACAATTTAATCATTAAAAAATCTCATGCATAGTTATTTGAAAATGTTTTTTTTTTTTAATGAAATACATTCCTAGAAAAAAACTTCAAAGATTCTACCTCCTATGCACAAATTAATAACTATATAGTACAGGATTGTTAAGTTTTCAGGGTCATAATTATGTTGTGTTTTATTGTAAGTTTCTAGGTCCTCATGTGGAGCTGAATGTTATTGTGAACTATAAAATTGTAGGAACTGATCTAAGTAGTATATAAATTAGCTTCCATATGAATGTTTCATTTAAAATTAAAATTAAAACTTTAAAATGGAAAATACATTATTCTGATATTTTTATTTCCATTAACTGTATTCTATTATTCCTGCAGAAGAGCATCTTTCTGTGACTCTCTTCCCCTGGCTCGCTGAGCTCCTGAATCTAACTTTTGTGCTACTATCCAAAACATTGTCCATGATTGTTACATTCAGTAACAAAGAACTATATATAATAGAATCTCAGAAACTAAGATTTGGTAAAATTTCTCCATGTCCCTTGTCTTCCCACACATACTTCCTAAAGTTAGAATTTTCAGTTGAGTATCACGTAGTATGTTGTTGAATGGTTTCTGAAGATTTATAGTTACTCTCTATAACAAATCATTCCTTCAAGGAAAGGAGAAAGGGAGAAATCACAAAACAATCAAATTCACTTAAATCCTCTTATACAAGGATCTCTTCTTTATCCACTTTATTCACATAGCTAGTTTTCATTCATCCCACAACTATTGTTCACCCCCCTGCCATACATAACACAGTAGGAAAAATACAAATGCAATTTGTCTTAGGTTGTTTCTCTGAGATGCAGACTGTGAGTCAACTATTCGAGAGAAAGAAAATGGGGGAAACAGAAAAGGAAGGGGAACAAGCCAAGCAAACTTCAGTCGCAGGTGAGGCAGCAGCCTCAGACTGTCCCTGCTGGAGACTCTGGAGTGCTCACTTCTCAGACAAGGAGACTGGTGTTTCCTCCCTCCTTCCCCCAGTATCACCATGAGAACCAGGCAGTCCAGTCAGTCACTGCCTTCTGGCATGGCAATATCTGGGGTATGTAAACTTGCTGCTCTCTGGGAGGGCCATGGCAATGTCAACCATCCAGGCCACCTTCCGAAGGCCAGAGCAATGCACACAGTCACAGGGGACCATTCCCGCTGCTCTGCTTAAGGGAAGATTTGCAGGTATCAGGGTAGAGTGCCCACGATGTTAGCTGTATTTATGATTCTAACAAAAAATAGTAGTTGTCCAAAAAAACATATTATAATGAATTTAAACTTGAAGAATATGCTAAAAAAACCTAAAAGCTCTTTCTCTCTTTTTTTGACTTTACTGCTGTTCACAACAAGAATTAGTACAAGTTGATCACACAAAAGGAAAGCCTATACCCAGTGGTATTTGGCCTGTGACAAACTCAGCTTCATAGTTGCTAGCACTTATCCTTAACATCACACAAATATATATATATTTTTTAAATTTCTCCATAAATGTATATGGATAAGAGCCATTTTGGAACTGTACATGCAAAACCCATATGGCTAAGGACTGCTAAATGCCTGGAGGATTATCCTGAGAAGTTCTGCAGTTAGTTTTATATTTGCTACATTCAGGGTTATTTTTGCAATTATAAAATTAAAGAAAAGTAAATGGAAACAGATAAAAGGCATTATGGCTACCCCTTAATTAGTATGCCTTGAATGAATTTGAATTTTTGCAATTAGATCTCAAGTTATTTCAGTTATTTTATGGGAAATAAATGACAAAAGAAAAAATGTTCTTTGATATGCAGGCTTTTTTTCTTTTTGAAAAGCTGTTCAAATAGAAGTTTTATCCAACTGGCTAAGCACCCATCTGCTGGACATATAATAATTCCGATTATGTGCAACCACAGCAGATATCCACTGTAAGACATTCAATTATTTATTAGTCTACATGTGTTGGCTTCTGTCCTGATCACATTAAAATACTGCAGTGTAAAAGACACTTTAATAAAAGCTCAGTGGTATTTGTACTCATGCCAAATAATTCTCTTAAGACCATGATGTCTTTAAAGAAACATCTTGAAGAATTAAGTGTGGGGAAATTTACTTTTCTCTTTACATATGGAAATATAAAAGAGGCTGAGAATGACCTTAGCATATACAAAAACATGCCCTTCTTTTTTTAGAATAATAAAGCTTAATGTTGAAGAAGACATTTTTTTCCCTGAATATTTGAATACCTAGAAATGTATTTACCTTATGGAATATTCTTTTATAGTTTTAAATAATATACTGTAGCTGGAATCTTTCTCTGCTGAGTCCTTGGTCTCAGATATTTGAACAATGAATCCACGGACCACCATGAGTAAGCAACAGGATAGAAATTATTGATAGATAAGAAAAAAGAGCCTCCAGCACAGAGGATGGGGATTCCCAGCGGGTAGCCCTTGTGAGCCTTCTGTCTAGGGATTTATATGAAGCTTTTCTTACCCTGCAGATAGGGTGTGGTCTGAAGGAGATGGAATGTATGTCTGAAATAGATCACAATTGGCCAGGGGCCTGTGGGCAGAAGTTAATTTTGAAACTGCCTTAAAACTGCCATTGTGCAGGAATGTTGTCCCATTTAGGGCTTACTCTCTGCTATAGGAGTGGCAAATTTGGTGGAATATTGATCAGACTGGTTTTTATGAACCTGCCGGGCCCGAGAATGTGGTCTGTGTTCAAGCTGGTCTGTGAGCCTCCTTGAGCCTAGAAAATAGGGCTCACTGTCCAGCAGAGGGAGTGGGGGAACCCTGTACCAGTGCCACATGAATTCAGGTTCAGTCACTATTATTGTGCATATTTCCAGCCAACTGAAAGTCAAAGTTTTCTTACAGAGATGAGTGACAAGACAGTTTGAGTATTGATTATATACTAGCTAAAAGACTGATTGAATTGACCCATCTGTCAATTCTCATCATTAATACGGTGAATGATGATGTCTGGGAAAAGTGTCCTATAGTCAACCTATAATGCTTATTTCATTTCAGAGCCAATACAGTCAATTTATAAAATCATGCCATGTTAATGATGCCATATCATCCATTAACTAAAATTTAAGCAGCTTTATAAGATAAAATGTGTAGGCCTTGACCACACTCATTAAGGAAGTGTATAAAAGTAGAAGGGGTAATGAGAGCATTTATATGTACAACATGAACAGTGTCATCGGGCTCATTGTAGACTTGTTTTGCTGTCTCTCATTTATATAAAAACAGACCTACAAGCAACATCTCCAAATAATACTGTTGATTATTTGCAAATTATTAAGTAAGCAATAACTGGGCTCATTTGTTATATAAATCTTACAGAGAGCAAGTAACTAGACTTGGGGGAGAGTTCTTCAAGCAGCTCTTGAGCTTAGCAGAAAACAAATTAACAAATTTTCTTAAAATAAAAATATTCCATTTTTTAATGTGGTACTTCTCTCTGTACTTTGCAAAATACCACAGCAGGCAAGTGGTTGAGTCTTGTACATCTTACTCCCTCGAAGATATCCTAATTTTAAGGTAAACCAAGGTGTTATAAATAAACTTTGCTTGTGTTTACTGATTTATTCCCCTTTAAAATGACTTCTCTGTGGCAATCATTCCATGTAATTATCATTCTCTCTGTAATTGTGTCTATCTTGCTCCTAAAATTCTGACATATTCACTGAATCAAACATTAGGCTGAGGCATGATAAAGGTTGTAAGGTAAATGTGTGGGCTTTCATATAATGTCTAACACATATTCTAATTTATGTAGTCAAGCAGAATAAATTTTAATGAATATGAAGAGTGTAGAACAATTAGAAATCATAGATATTTAAACATTTTTGACCTATAAGAAGGATAATTTACTATGTGTCAAAGCCAAGCCTGTTGACATATTTTCTAGGCAAGATGCAGAAAATAAAACTTGACAGATTTGATGTTTCTAGGCTTCTCGGTGTTCTCAGTATGTTTAGAATATAAACCTAATAATAATTATAATTATGATTGTTGATAATAGCAATGCTTTATGGGATTCTATGCTATGCTAGACACTTCCCAAGAGCTTTAAACATATTTTTTAATTTTATTCATTAGGAATTCATACTGAGAAGCTAAATATACAAGTGAACAATGATCAGACCACATATGCAACAGAACTATGGCCAACAATCTTTGCAGAGGGAGTGATAGAGAGTGAAATAGACACTAGTTGCAGTTAAAATTGCAGGTGACTTCCAGCAGCCTTGGGGTTGAGTCTCTGGGGTTTTCTAAGTATAAGATCATATTGTCAGCAGAGAGCGGCAGTTTGCCTCTTTCTGTCCCCATTTGAATACACCAATAACCTTCTCTTGCCTGATTGCATAGGCTAGAACTTCCAGAACTGTGTTGAATAACAGTGATGAGTGGACATTCTTGTCTGTTCCAGTTCTAAATGGAAATGATTTCAGTTTTATTCCATTCAGTATGATATTGGCTGTGGATTTGTTGTAGATCAACTCCATCAGTTCAAGAAATGTCTCGTCTATACCTATGTTCTTAAGTTCTCGTCAGAAAAGGATGCTGAATTTTGTTGAATGCTTCTTCTGCATCTATTGAGAGGATCCTATGGTCTTTGTTTTTGCTTCTATTTATATGGTGAATTACATTTATGGATTTAAGTATGTTGAACCAACCTTGCATCACTGGGGTAAAGCCTACCTGATCATGATGTATATGTGTTTTTACTGTGTACTCTATTTTGTTTGCTAAGATTTTATTGAATATTTTTCCATCAATATTCATTAATGGGTCCTTTCCTGGTTTTGTTATTAGTATAATGATTGCCTCATAGAATGTCTTGGGCAGGGTTCCTTCTCTGTGTTTTGGAATAGGTTCTGCAATATAGGTACAAAATCCTCTTTAAAGGTTTCGTAGAATTCTACGGTAAACCATCTGGTCCAGAACTTTCTTTTTTAGAAGATTTTTTTAGGTGATTTTTAAAAGTTTGTGGTTAAGATGTCCGTTTACTTCTTCAGAGTAAAGAGTTAGGAGTAAAGGAACAAATCTTTGGAAGTATGTATGCATAATGGGGGACAAAGAAGAAGACTCAATTAGATGACATAGAGATGACACGGTTGGTGCTGTTTTGTGTATACACAAGGTCTGTGCATGAATATAGCATGTGCTCTTCACAGCCCTACCCAGGTTAGGGTTTGGGTTAGAACACTGATTCTCCACTAGAGAAGAGAAAAGGAATCAAAGCTGCAAAACATTAACAGAAGATTTTCTGACCTCAGGAGTAAAAATTTTTTCGCTATATAAAAAAACACCACTATAGAAGAAGATAGTAATAATTTTATTTATTAGAAGAAGATAGTAATAATTTTATTTATATCAGAATAAATAATATTAATAACAAGACTGTATTTCTTCAATTATATCATAAAGTTTTCAAACTAACCCCCCAATTTGGAAGATATGTGCATATATAAATTAACAAAATAGCACTCCTGATATTTAGAGTATATATTCACTGAGAAAAATAGATCTAAATGGAAAAATAGGCCAAACAATAAAAGAATTTTCTCAGAAGCAATAACAAACAACAGAGATGATCTTAATATTAAGAAATAAAATTAAATCTAAATTAAGATACGATTTTATACCCATAAGCTTGGAAAAATTAGAAGTTTGACAATATAAAGAATTACAGAAGATGAAATTCAATGAATATAATTATATACTGCTAGTGAAAATACAACCTAGCAATCCAGCTCTTTAGAGATATACTAGAAAATTCTCATATATATATAACCAAGGGACATACTGTTGCATCAGTATTGCTTAGAGTAAAAAAATCTGAAAACCACTCAAACCTCTAGCAAGTGCAAAATAAATAGTGCTATACTCATTTCTAGGAGATAATTCTTCATTCTTCATATGTCTTCTGTGTTCTGTATACTTTGCAAGTGAGGCACTGACTATATTTTCTTCAGTGCTATAATTTATTTATTTATTTATTTATTTATGTATTTATTTTTACAGTTTTTGGCCGGAGCTGGCTTTGAACCTGCCACCTCCAGTATATGGGGCCGGTGCCCTACTCCTTGAGCCACAGGCACCACCCTCAGTACTATATTTTTATGAACTTTTTCATAGCAAATTTGAAATATATAGTGTTTGTCTCTAGGACAAAGGACGGATTTGCTTATGAAAGAGAGATATAGTGCCTTCCCCCAGAACAAAAGTCATGTCTCCTTACCATCTAGTAAAATGATGTCTTCTGTCTAGCTTAGGGCAGGCATTCTAACCTTCTATCGTAAAAGCTTTGTGCTGCATAATCTAAGGGTTTCTTTCCTGTAGAGCAATACTATGCAAGCAGGAGTACTTGGTACTATTCTCAACACCCTAAAAAGTCGGGGCTCAGAATACAGAGAAAACATACTGCACATGTGGCTTGTTATGCCCTGAATGATGAAGTTTTTAGTCTCTGACCTAGGAGTTTTGTGTATTCTGATAGCATTCATGAATATGTGACAGGCCCAATAGTTTACAAGTGGGATAAAACCTCAGACCTTTCTTGATAATAATAAAAAATTAAATAGCAGGATTTAATATACTCTAGGTATCTGAATCAACATGGGTGTATCATAAAGCATTTTGTTGAGCTAAAAGATAATCAGGTTATATAAAATATAATATGGTTCCTTTCATAGAAAATGAAATAGGAAATGAATCATTCACTTACACATCTGTATAGGCTAAACATATAAAGAAAAGCAAGGACTTACTTCAGTGCAGTAGGTCTGTATATGTGGGATGTCAGGGAAGAGGATGTGGTATAGAGTGCAGAAAAGATGCAGTCTGTGGTAACACAGTGCCTCCCAAGTGTTGGTGAAATTGTATCTTTTGTTGGATGGTAGGTGTATGGGTATTCATTTTATATTCTCTTTTAAACTCTACACATTTTTTTATATTCTTAGATAAGCTGTATGTATTTTTGCATTTAAATATGTAGAAAGAACAGAAGAAAAAGTGTAAGGGTGAGGAAGAAGGAAGAAAAACAATAGGAGTTAAAAAGGGCAGCAAAGTCCCCTGATAATTAGGTAGCTTAAGGAATTTAGAGGAAAATCCCTGCAGCTCCCTGGAAAAAGTGGTATTCTAGACAAAGGGAGGATAGGGGAAATTGGCCTGTGTTGGAAGATGTTTGGTATTCAGAGAACAACAATTAGGCCAATGTGGCTGGAGTAGTATGAACAGAAGAGAAAGATCCAGAAGATAAGCTCGGAGGCACGATTCAGAAAGAAGTTCCTGGGCTTAGGAGAGAGAGGGGTGCCAGGCCAACACTACAGTTAAAAATGATCTCCCTGGCTGTTGTGTGGAGAATAGACTGTCAGTGGTCAAGACGAGGAGGGGCATCACTTAAGAAATGACCGCAGAATATCAGATAAGAGAAAATGGGAGTTTGAACGAAAGCAATTGAGGAAGTAGGTGGTACAAAATGGTCATAGGATATATTCTCAAGGTAGAACCAAAGGAATTGTATGATTTTGATGTGAGAAGTTAATGAAAGAGAAGAGTCAAAGATGCCAATTCAGAGGAAATACACTGTCCAATAATTTTGAAAGTTAGTACATTTAGCAAAACTGTTTCTGGCTTTCTGCCTAACAATCACATCAGCGACTTTGCTTTACCATTACTTGTGAAACAATTTGAAAGTGTAAGACAGTTTTAATATCATTTTTAATAAAACCTCTGTCCATGGGGTTTTGTTGTTACTGTTGTTCCTGTTACCTGTTTATTTTTGTTATTGTTCTTCCTTTGAAGAAAATTCTTATGAAGAGTATGTGATTATCATTATATATAGTTAGTTACACAATAAGCCAGAACAACTTATACAATTTAGCCAAATTTTATTAAATATAAAAGTAATCAAATTACTTCTGGAAAGTATATGAGCTCAATTAAAAAATTATTTGCCTTTCTCATAGGTTTTAAAATATAAATAGGTTTAATTCAGCATTAGTAGAAGTTGGTATGAATTCAGTGGGACAGCCAACCTCCTTACCTTAGATAAGCAGGTTACTTAGAATTGAGTGAACTAATTAGGTGAGGGAGTTTCCCCACTTTGCTCAGGCACCTACTTTACCTATGACTTAACAAACAAACCTGTTTGTTTTCCTGTCTCCGCCTCCAGGCAGTAGTGATCATCAGATGTCAGAGAAGTACAGAGCCAGGATTTTGCCCAAATGTGGCAGAGTGAAAATACAAGCTTTGACTCTGGGACCACACAGATCAGAAATATATTTAAGGTGGGGAACAGAACTAGATATATAGGCTAATGAATATTCAAGTGATTGTAGGTCAGATAACTTAGGTCAGGATACCAAAGTGAGACAGAAAACAGGTATATACAGATGTAGGGGCCAAGCAGAGGTCCTGCTTAAATTGCTTCCCCTGACATTTATTACCCAATGCAGAGTCAGCATTCAAACCAAAATCCTTAGAACTTAATTTTTGATTGCCAATGATATCGCAAATTTCTATAAAAGTCTGAAGACATAATGATGATAACATTGTTAATGCACCTGCAGTTGACTTGGGGTTAATAGACAACACAGACAAATTTGAAATTCTACTGTAGCAGTAACGCAAAGAGGTTTCTGCAAGTTCTCTCTGAATTATACCCCAAACATTACCTTCATGTCTATCATAGAGATAGTATTCATGGTGTCACAGATATCCTCATAGTGCTTTTACTCCAAGAAGAACTTGTGCACTTACCGTATTAGTAAAACATGGTATTTATGTCAAAAGCTAAGACTGTTAGCAATTTTTTTATTTCAAAATATTAAGGAGGTATAAATGCGGGTACACTGTATAATGCTGCTATCAGGCTTTTAGTCAATCACCAAGACAATGTTCATTGTACCCCACTGTCTATGTTTTTTGCTTTGCTTTGACGTCTAGGGAACTTCAGACCAAATTTTATTGTCACTTAACAGTAAGTAAGAGATACTGATGATATTGTGCCATGTATTAATTTAGTTGTATTTATCTTGCCTTAATATATTATATATATAGTATTCTTCAATTATTTATTTTTTGACTCCTAATTATATAAAGTTTGAGTTTTTAATTCTCCAAATTCTAGTCTGGAATAAGTTAAAAATAAATTCAGAAATGATTGTATTTTCTTTAATTTCAGAATTTCAGAGATATTATAGGGGGTGAAAATGTTTTGGGTTGTATGGATTGCTATAGCAATGCTCTACCCGGGCTACAAGTATGCTCATCACCCAAACAGTGCTCACTGTACCCGTTAGGTAGATTATTGCCCATTCTTTCGTGCCCCCTCCTCCCTGCTTGATTTCCACTGATTTTTTTTAGGTTCTTACATATGAAATGTATGATTTCCATAATGCTAAGTATGACAGTTGATGTCTCTGACATTTCACTTTAACGCTTCTTGTTTTATTTTTATTATGAAGGTACATCCTCATTCTTTCAAACATACATTTTGGCTCAGGACTATCTTTCACATTTTTTTAAGAGCAATTTTTGTGAAAGCATAGATAATGCACCAGAGCTTCCTACAAAAATCTGTGTTATTTTTAAATATGATCCTTCATGGAGCCAATGCAGTGTAGACAATGCTGATGTCAACAAAGTGTGTGGGAAGGATGTGGCTAATGAATGAACAGTACATCTATAGTGTTAGAAGTTCAGTCTAAGTTCTGACTTAAGGTCAAGGTGTATAATAATGAGCTGAAAGTTACAGTGGAAGCGAATCCGTCCCGATTATACAAGATTTAGCAGCAAGGTTTGATGCCACTCTTCCAATAATGGTGGTATTTGAAACAAATCAGCAAAATAAAGAAGCTGGATACATGGTTCCACATGAATTAAATGAGCATCAGAAGAGAAATTGCCTCAAAGCTTACCTACTTTGCAGGCACGACATAAAGGTAAATTATTTCTACACTGTATTGCCACATGTGATGAAAAATGGATTCTTTTTGTCAATCGCATGTATTCATCACAATAACTGGATAAATAGGAAGTGTCAAAACACAGTCCAAAATTGTCTGTTTGGTGGCCCAGCACTAGTGTTATCCATGACAGCTTCATTAGACCTGGTCAAGCTCAATTGATTACAGTGGATATCTACTACAATCAGTTAGATGGAAAACACCTGAGTTTGTTTTGGATTCAGCAGCTGAGATTGGCCAACAGAGATAGGGCAACTTTCTTTCAAGACAACACTATCCCACAAAGAGTGCTGTTCAAACTACATAAGCTGGACTCAAAAGCTCTATCATCCACTATATTATCAGACCTTGTGTCAACTGACTACCCCTTCTTTCAGGCTCTGAATCACTTCTTGCAGGGGAAAATATTCAGTTCTCAAAAAGCTTTGGAAAATGCCTTTCACTAGTTCATCACTATTCACTCTCCAAGGCTCTTCACTGCTGGCATAAACAAGCTACCTTTAAAATGACAAAACTGTGTTGATAGTTTAGGCACATAACTTTGATTAATTGTACTGCTTCTTGTTTGATATATAATAAACTAATCAAAGCTTTGATTTGAAATCGGGCATTTCAGATTTAATGACCTTAAAATTTCCCTCTGCGCACAAATGTGGTCATGAGTTAATTCCAATTTTATAATGAGTTCATGTGGTGTTTGTTTTTCTATTCTTTAGATACTTTATTTAGGATAATTGTCTTTGGTTCTACCCAAATTTTTGCAAAAAGGGCTTAATTCATCCTTTTTGTGGCTGAGTAGTATTCCATGTTATACATGTACAACATTTTGTTAATTCATTCAAGAATTGATGGGCACTTGAGTTGATTCTACATCTTTGCAAATGTGAATAGTGCTGTAGGTGTCTTTTTTATAAAATGAATTCTTTTCCTTTGGGTAAATACCCAATAGTGGGATTGCTGGATTGAATAAGTTATTTCCAGATTCAATACAATATACTCAAAATACCAATGTTATATTTCACAGATCTAGAAAAAAACAATTCTATGCATTGTATGAACCAGAAAATAGCCTGAATAGCTTAAGCAATCTTAAACAAAAAGCACAAATCTGGTGACTTCACATTACCAGAGTATAATCAATATTAACCAAAACAGCAAGGCATTGGAACAAAGATAGAGATACAGACTAATGGAATAAAACAGAGAACCTAGATGTAAAACCATTTACATAGAGCCAGTGATCTTTCACAAAATAACAATATACTCTGGAGAATAGAAACCTGGTTCTGGATAAACACATGTGGAAGGGTAAAATAGGATCCATATCTCTCACTATTCACAAGAGTTAATTCAAGATGGATGCAAGACTTAAATGTAAAGTATGAAATCATACGAATTCTAGAAGATAATGTAGGAAATACTTTTCTAGATATAAACCTAAACAAAGAATTTATGACTAAGTCCCCAGTGTTAATCCCAGAAACAATAAAAATGAATAAATAGGGCTTGATTAAATTAAAAGCTTCTGTACAGCTAAGGAAATAATCAAAGAATAAACAGACAGCCTTCAATGGTAGAAAATATTTGGAAGTTATACATGCAATAGAGGGATGATATCCATAACCTATAAAGAACTCAAATCAGCAAGAAAAAACAAACAACAAACAGACAACAACAAGAAAAACATTCAAAAGTGGAAGAAAGACATAACCAGAAGTTTTTCAAAAGAAGATAAACATATAGTCAATAAATATATGAAAAAATGTTCAGTGTCATCTGGGAAATACAGATTAAAACTAGAATGAAATATCACTGAACCCCAGTTAGAATGACTTTCATTAAAAAATCCAATGATGCCAGCCTAGATGTGGAAAAAAGGGAACATTTATACCCTGTAGGTGGGAAGGGAACCTAGGACAGCCTCTAAGAAAAACTGTATGGAGACTTTTCAGAAATAACTGTTTAAAAATTTATTGCAGTTACATTTTTCAGTTCTACCACTGTGTTAGAATCAACTATTCTTCTAATCCTTTTAGTACATAAATACTGAGTGCTTTCTCCTTCAGAGACAGAGATTATTCACTAGTATAATAATCAACATAATATTTAATTTTCAGTCTTAAATATTTAAAAAGTAGAGTGATACTTCCAACTCCAGTGCTCACTTTCTGTCCAAATCCTTCCATGCCAACTATGTTCTGATAACACATCTCCTTTTTTAAGTGTATTTCCAGATGGAGGGTTCTGATACCAAAGCCTTACATGTGCCTTATTTGTCATAATATTAAAACACAGCATCTCTGGTAAGAAGTAGAGGTTTCTACAGTATTGTCGATGACCTACATTCACCATCATCCTCAAACATTTACGAAGTTGAAGTGCCTTTCTGTTTTAACACAGGTTACAAGAACAATTTTAAAATGAACATATGAAAGATCAAGAAAAAAATGAAAACACTAAAATTATTTATAATTTTGACATTTGTGCAGATGACACTCTAAGAGTAGCACACCAGACTCTAGAAGAGTTGTGGAGAGTTAACTAATTTTAGACTTCATCAGTATTCTTAGTACGTAGGGAAAACAAAAGAAATGAGAGGGGAAAATGTTTGCTTAAGAAATCTAAATCAAGTACCACACCACTAGACATTCTGTTTATTTCTTGAGGTTTGATGTGGTTAATAAATTGAGGAGTCAATTCTGACTTCTGGAAGCCAAAACATGACTCAAATAATTTAATCAAATCTTCCAGATTTCTCTTTACTTCCAAGACAGGTTTTTAGTAAATCCAGGGTCAGATGATATGGGAGAAAGATAGAAGGAAATGAAGGACTTTGGGGAGGGCTGAGTGATGTAGGGAGACAGAGCTCTGTAATCATCAAATAAATTTTTAAAAATCTTCTACCAGACTGATAGAGCAATGATATTAATAATGGTATTCCTACCTTGGCCTCACATAATTAGTTTTAAAGATAGGGCTTTGCTTTAATGGCATTACTCATTTCCTTTCTTCTGAAGTTTCAGGAACAGGCTACAAATTCATCTTTTAAAAGAAATGAATAGTAAAAATGGTCTTTTTTTCTGAATATAGCATTATATATTTTCTATTAAAGGTACAAGATAAACTATAGAGAAAAGCTGTAAGCACCAGTTATTCAAAGATAGAGTCCTGTTAAGAGATTGCAATTATTCTAAAGCTTTTCATGCAGATTTTTACATGTTGACAAAGCAGTAATTAACGAAGCTGGGTGTACAAGGTGAAGTGTATCAGGACTAGTGACTAGTTAGAAAGAAGTTGAGTTGCATACACTCTCAGGCATTGAATTGTTTTGTACCTGGCAGGTCACGATGTTACTTAAGATCAAACATACATGTTTTCAAAGCACAGCTGCCTCTTATTTGAATGCTGCATATTGAGAACTGCATATCTCCATCTCCTGGGTTTCTTTGTCCCTTGCAATGTAATAAAAAATCAATTCTTCACTATATTCAATAGGATTTATATAAAGTCATAAAATAAATAAGGGATATGTTTTACATATAACTTTTACATAAACAAGATACCTACTGGCTTTAATTTTTTATATCTTATGTCAATGAAACTGTTGAATTTGTGGAGTAGAGAATAACATAAAAACTAAAATATTAGAAGAAAACCTATGAACATTCTAAATGTATTTTAATGGGGTTGCCAGTGAAATTCTGACTGACCCAGTCCCTCCTTTTCCAACTCTGTAGGAGCAATAGAGTATAGAGCTTAAGAGTTCTGTTGGATCCCACCTCTAGTACTTGCCAGTTGAGGGAGCTGGGATAAACCATGCCTCAGTTTCCACCTCTGCAAAAACAAATATAAAGATTACTGTATTTTAGATCCTTGTCATTGTGGGTATATGGTAAAAATTAGGAACGTGCCTAGCTAATAATCTGCATTATTTAAATGCTTGCTATTGTCACTGCCATATTCCAAGATAGACATGTATTTAGAATGGAAATATTATTTGATAAAAAAATCCCAATCAATCTATAGCATCCCTTTTTAAGAATAAAAATCACCATGGTCTCTTCTCAATTAAAGAAAACACAATTACAAAAACTCTGGGAGAGAAGCTTTCATTTCTTTCATTCTCAAAAGTGCATTAAGTATATCATGTAATAAGTAACCTAAATAATAAATATAGAAAATTAAAAGACAGCATGATTAAATAAATATAAAGTTACTTTTAATAAATATCCTAATTATTTTAATTAGTTATGACAGTTTTAGGTTTTAAATGACTTAAGTTCAGGTTATATATTTAATGTAATTTTTCATGAAGAACCTCTGAAAAGGTTAAGTTTAGACTTACTGACAAGGGAGTAAGTTCATTTAATTTTGATGTATTTGTTTAATATGGTCTTAATTATATGGAACTATATTTCCCATTTTAGGTGATTGTTCTAGCCAATTGCTAAGAATGTAAACTGACTAGCAATTTACATTGTTAGTCAGCCAATGCATAATATCTCACACATGTAGTTATCTGAGAGTATCAGTTATTTATTTCTTGAGAAAGTAAGTATTCTAATTCTGTATTAATTCCTAATAAGCCAACCAAACCTAATGATATCCACATATAGTGTAAAAAAATGTCAGGAATTCCCAAAGGGCTCAGTGTGTTGGCTCATCTCTGGTCTACAATTTGCTGGGACCTTTGCTTAAAAGAATAAGAGTTGGAAGTGTCTCAGATAACTGGGGACTGGTACAGTCTAAGGATTCATTGTGTCTTACACCTGTATTGATATAACCTGCAGGTTAGCTCAGCTGAAACTGATGACTGCAATATACCTCCACTAAGATTACTCAATGCTTAGCGGTTGGGCACCAAGAGAGAGTATCTTATGAAGTGGTATTCCTAAAGCAAGGGTTCCAAGAGACTGAGGCAGAATGAGGGGGTAAGACTTTGTCTGACTTAGTCTTGGAAAGTATGAAACATCAAGTCCTCCACATTTTATTGATGAAAAATGAGTTTGGAAGGACAGACCAGATGTGAGGAAGGTGATCTAAGTCCACCACTCAATGGGGAAGTGGCAAGGGCACATGGCAGAAGCAGCTGTGGGTAGCTGAAATTAGTACAGCTATCTTTAGACAAATACACCTGCCACAGGAGGTGTATGATACAGAGGGTTACTAGTTCACTTTTAGGGTAAGTGATGCAAACAGAATTATGAAATATTCATGCAAAAATAACAAGGTTATTATAAAATAATTCACTCTGTGTCCACAAGTAGAAAGCTTATTCCACAAGGCCCATTTGAAAAACATCTCAACATTATGTACTTATTTTTATACTTACTAGTAAATGTTACAATTAGGTTACATCATTTGCGTTTTTTAGGTGGAGCTGTGCTCCTCACCCAGA
The DNA here is from genome assembly GCA_963574355.1 of Loris lydekkerianus. Taxonomy (NCBI): domain Eukaryota; kingdom Metazoa; phylum Chordata; class Mammalia; order Primates; family Lorisidae; genus Loris; species Loris lydekkerianus. Next base: position 47,091 of record CAUYPK010046841.1, read on the forward strand.
AGGTGTGCCATATACTCTCACATTATTATTAATTTTTTTAACTTGACACATTGAACTGTACATACTCAGGGTGCCAAAAATGTAGACACATTTTAAGCAGTGTTGCCTATATATTACTTTTCAAAATTGAATTGAATTATAGTAGCAATGTGTAGTATGACATTTGCTCAGAAGATACCGTTAATCAAATGAACGGGCAAGGCAGTGGAAGGAAACAATGAAAGCCTGGTTGTCATTCCAGGAGTGCAAGACCATTCTGATGTGGTATTTGAAATTCAAGAACGTCCTAGAACTACCACAGCAGTGAAGGCTTGAGTACGTAACTGACCCTCCAACACGCCTAACAAGAGCATGCATCTGTGACAAGTTTGAGATGCCTGGTGTGTGAAACGGCGTGCCCAGAGATAGAAGTAGACACTTGGGTCAGTTGCTCTAGCTGTAGTTCACCTTAATCAGGAGTGTCTGGATGCTGATGGTAACCCCTGTGAGCACCCTTGTAATTGCAGAAGCCAAATGTGACTTGTACTCATTTTTGGTTATAAGATATAGTAAGTATTACAATTTTAATATAGTTTTCTCTTTTTAAGAATGTGTATACATGTTTTGGCACCCTCTGTATTTATGGGGTATAATTTGATGTTTTTATACATAACATTTGTTGTGTAATGATCAAACCAGGGTAGTTAGCAGATCCATCACTTACACATTTATCATTACTTTGTGCTTCTTTTCTAGCTATTTTGCAGTGCACAATACTCACTGTTAGCTGTAGTCTTACTACCTTCCAATAGAACAAGCGCACTTGTTCTTTGTATCTACTAATAACTAACCTCTTCTTTTCCTCACCTCTTCCTTCCTCTCAGGCTCTAGGAACCACTGATTCTTCCCTTTTTTTTTTTCCTTCTTTTTTTTTCTTAGGAGGGATGGGATGGGATCTTTCTGTTTGGCCTACTTCACCTCACATAATGTCCTCCAGGGCCATGCATATTGTCACAGTTGACAGAATCTCATTCCTTTTGATGGCTGAATAGTACTCTATGGTGTGTGTGTGCCACGTTTTTATCCATTGTTGTACACTTTGGCTGAGTCCATGTTTTAGTTATGGTAACTAGTGTTGTAATACACATAGGGGTGCAGATGTCTCTTTGACCCACCTATTTCATTTCCTTTGCATGTATACCTAGCTGTAGCTTGTTGAGTCATATAATGGTTCTGTTTTTAATTTTTTGAGAAATCTCTGTTCTATTTTCCATAGTGCTGTACTAATTTATGATCTCACCAGCAACGTCAATTTGTTTTAACTCTTTCTAATGGAGGCACTCTAATAGCAACTGCATATTTTTCTTAATTATTTTATTTACTCCATTTGCAATCATTAATATGCTTTGGACATATTTCACAGAACATTCTCTTAAAAGTAGCAAATGGATGTTAATGATTGACAGATACAATGTAATCCTAGCACGGAATTTTCCAGTGCTGTCTCATTAACCAGATGACCTCCAGACATTGTCAGCACTACCCAGCTGTGGGTGATTGATCACCAGAGCACAGAGGTTAGTAACTCTCCCCCAGGTATTAATGTATAGCATCCTCACTTACCCCCCTCTCAGGCTTTTCCAGTAAAAGATTGATTTATTATGCAGCTTCAGTGGGGATTTGTCAAACTCTTAATCAAGGAATCCTATATTGCCAGAAGTAAATCAATGACACTTTCTGGCAAAATGACTTTTATGGCATATGAAAACATTACTTTATGTGTGGATATTATCCCATAAAAGCAAAATATATTCAGAAATTAGTGAAGCAGAGATGGACCAATAGAAAGAAAGATAATATGCTCATTTGTTGACAACAGATGCTATTGTAAAGCAAAATGCTTTTTTTGTTTCCTGTGATGGATTGACAAAATGTAAAACTCTTGGGGACTCAGTAAAAGAAAACAGAGGTGAAATGGCAGAGAAAGAAACAAACTTTAAAGAGTGAATGTTTGAGGTATACGTAGCAAGTGAATGATGTGGAAAGAAATCGCAGAGGCTGGCTGTTTTTGATGACCTGTTCTGTTTAAATGCCAGTGTCCCCAGGGACAAAGTAACTCCCAGGTGATTTGCTTATTTCATGACATATTATATATTTTGCATGAAATTCAAAAAGCAATGCTATATTTTAAGACAATGGCTAGAATTTTCAGTTTTTTTCCAAACTATATGCTAAATAATGTGGCTTTAAAAGAATATAAATAGCGCAAATTAAAGACCAAATAAACAAAAATAAATTCTTCATCTGTTCTTTATGTCTGGTAGTATATTCCGTACTTCTGAAAATACATTAAAAAAAAAATCCAACTATGTTCTGGACAGCATCTGTGGCTCAGTGCATAGGGCTCCAGCCCCATATACCGAGGGTGGCAGGTTCAAACCCAGCCGCGGCCAAACTGCAACAAAAAATAGTCGAGTATTATGGCAGGCTCCTGTGGTCCCAGCTACTCGGGAGGCTGAGGCAAGAGAATCACCTAAGCCCAAGAGCTGGAGGTTGCTGTGAGCTGTGACGCTACAGCACTCCCAAAAGGACTTTTCACCCCAGTAACTCAAAATGTGGCCTTATTGGGAAATAGTCTTTGCAGATTTAACTAAGTCAAGGAAAGGTAATTGGGGAACACTAACCCAGTCTGACCGGTGTCCTTATAAAAAGGGAAAATTTGGAAAGGCACAACAGAAGGAAGCTGAAACAAAGACAGCCACAAGAAAACAGAGACAGAGGTGGATTTAGGCAGCTGCAAGCCAGGAAACCAATAACTGCAGCCATCACCAGAGTTAGGAAGCGGCAAGGGAGGAGTCTCTGACTCCGTGAGAGTATGGCTTTGCTCATTCTGAACATCTAGTCTCCAGAACTGTAAGATAATACATTTCTGTGGTTTTATACCATCTGGTATGTGTTACCTTGTTATAGTAGCTCTAGAACGCTCACCATGCATGCAGGTGCTGGCTCACGGCAGGGGAGATGGGGAACTCTGGTCTGAGGCTGCAGGTCTCACACCGTGCACAGGGTTATTTATGTCTCTCTGTATGAAGAGAGTAGTACGACCTCAATAACGGTACTTTATAAGGATAGAATTGTCCCTTCCTCTTTACCTGTGATAATACTTTATATATAACATTGAAATAATATCAGAATTATTGGTTATTTTTAGTAAACAAACCAAAATCTGATGTTACTGCTTAGTTTCAGATATAGGAGGTCATAGGTCATAACAACTTCATTTTTCCAAAGCCAGCAATACAATAATTTAAAAATCTATGAGAATTATAAGTCACCAGGGATGACATCAATTTGTTTAATATAATATTCTCACAAAAAATCCATTTATTTAAAGAAATTAATTATGCCAAGTAAGCAGAGAGAAAGCTCAGTAATGCTATACTGTTATTCTCACTGCCAAGCGTGTCATGATTTAATAACTCAGACATCAAGGCCAATACCCTACATCTAAAATAGAAAGTGCTACCTTTTGGGTGTGGCACACAAGAACAATAGGGACTGTTCCTAACAAATGCAAACATTGTAACCTAATGATTTGTACCCTCATGTTAATCTGAAAAAAAAAAAAAAGGGATAAAAATAAAGTAGCAAGTGCTATTTTCCATTGAAAAGGACATTTAATTGTAATGTTCCTTTAAAGAAGTCTCAGTATTTTAGAAGATTAATTTGTCTTTGAGGAAGTACAAAGACATTTGAGAATAACTTGGATTCTTTTTTTACCCTTAGATTATATGATATGCCCTTTTCTTGAAATGCTATATGCTATTTAAAATCTCCCGTATATAAATATAGGCAATATTTAGTGGTTCATCAGTACTAGCATTTTATAGTTCCTAATGAATCCCTAAGAAATGCTAAACTTTTGCTATCAATATGACTTCATATCTAATTGGCCTTATATTTATGAATTGATAAGTCTTTTTCATACAAATGCTTAGATCCATTGATCTGTATACAACTATGTGAATATTTAAATACACAAAATTTGACCTAGAATTCAAGCAAAGTAGATTCTGTTGTGATGAAAATTGAGCTATCATGTTAAAATGAGATTTCTCCCCCCTTTGGAAAGAATAGCCAAATATGAAGGAAAAAGCAAATCAACATTATTAATGACTTATCTCAAAGTTATTAAACTAAATATTGCTCTTATATAACAAAATTTATGGAATCAATCATATTTAAGAAATCTTTAATTCAAAGTGAATTTCAGTGGATCTGATTTAATTAAGCCAATTTAATTATAACTATCATTTTAAGATTAAAGAAATAGCTCCTCCTACCACCACACACCATGCACACAGACCAACATTCACATAGAAAGAAAGAAAGCAGCAATAACGTGGACTGAGGTTTAAAAAAAAAAAAAAAGTATGCTTTTGGGTGAATATAGAAGAATGAACTAGAAGAAACTCCCTCTCAAAATTGGAACCCCCACAAACAACTTCATCGATTTGCCTTGGGACAATCTTTTTCCAACACAGAGTTTCTTTTCATCAAATGGATGTCCTTTGAAGTCAATTAAACTTGGGCATGGTACTCCCAAGACTGCAACCACTTTTATAGCTGAAGGCAACAACTATTTGACAGGGGTGACATGGAAATCAGACTCCTGATATGGAGTACTATTTTCAATCATCAAGCATGTGGGAAATACAAAGGAAGTGTATTTGTTTGATATTTAAAATTGAGCTATTTCAGGGCTTTAGAGAATAAATATACAAATTCAACTGAGTGTTCTTAACTTTTTAAAAGTGCAGGTCTACAGAACTTAACTTTCAGCTGCCCGTCCTCTTGTGAATGTTGGCCTTGCCTTCAAGAGTGACCATGTCTGAGATCCAAGAGCAGATCAAAGATGATTCGGCAAATGCAGATGCTGGAAATGTCTAAACCTGGGTCACTGGGGTAATCTATCAAAATGGGAAATTTTGATTTGATTCAATTATATGAGAAATCTTTGGGTGATACCAGATTAGTCCCACAATTTTTCTAAATCTGAATATGAAACTCAACTACTACTTCAGAATAACCTTTTGTCAGCCCATGCTCATTTTTATGCTTACATACTAATTATTCCAGGAAATAATGCTATTTTAGGAAATCTAGAAACTATTTAAATATTCATCCAGATTTATGAGACACAATTCATAATTAAAGGTTAAAAAATGTAAAACTTAGTTAAATTTTCAATGAAAACAACTTGAATACAATATAAATGACTGAAGATGTTATTCTAGCACTTCCATTGCTGTGAGGCTCATAGACAAAGATCCTTTCACTCCCATTTATCTGTGAAAAATAGTAATTAGCTGTTTTCTTTAACTGTGGCTAATATCTTTCCATATTCCTCATGAAATGAAAAATATAAATGGCAAATTGCATATTCACTTCAGCTAATGGTAACTGCTCATACTATGTTGGTTTCTCACTTACATAATGTCATCTGACACCCTATACTAATATAAAGTTTGAAAGCACATCTTAACAATAATTACCTGGAAGTGAGAAATTTTAAGACTTTATTAGACAACAATCCATTAATGATTTTATATATGGTTCTGGGAATATTTGGGTTTATTTTTCTCCATGGTCACGTTAAATAGGAAAATGCAGTATAATGCTTAGTTGCTTTTAAATGTATCAAATATATAATAAATGTAACATTTAATTTTAATGTTAAAAAATTACCTATAAGAAATAGCTCATGGCCTCAAGGATTTCTGCAAATTTGTGATCCCATATTTATTGTTAGTACCCTTCTTTTCTTTTCCAACCTTGGCAAATGTGGTCTACTTGTCTGGCTAAAGTCCATTTAGCAGATTTCCTGTACATAACAAGTGCATTTATTTCTTCACCTCAGTTGGAAGAGAGTAATTGCAATAATATTTCAGAACATTCAGAAGCTACATTAGAGACATCCTCCTTAAGTGAAAGGGTGGCTTCACTTACATGGAGGCTCTTCCCCTGATGAACATTATTTACTCACCTCCTTTGGATGACAGATGATGTTCTCATAGCTATTACAACATTGCATTGAGCAATCCCAAAGTCTTCACCTCTTGTTCAAAGTTCTTCATGGGTTCAACTAGAATATCCTTTGTTTTTTTCTGCTCACTCATTTTAGCATGGCTCACTTAAAAGTACATGGTTTAAATTTATTTTTTAACTGTTACCTTCTAGTGCCCTAGTACTCAAAGTATTTGGTTTGAACCATTGCAGTAGCATCACCTGGACTTCCACTAGAAATGTAGACTTTCCATCTCCATTATAGATGAACTGTGTCAGATTTTATATTATAGCAGGATCTCTGCATGATTTTAACATGTTTGAAGTTTGAGAAGCACTGTCCTTGTGCACCAAGTCACTGTCCCTCTATAATTCTACTGTCTTGCTTCTATCCAGCAAAAGTAGAAATAAAATTGGTTCTATCAAATCATGTGCCAGGGAAAGAGGTAGAGAGGTCAGCTCTTCAGTACTTCAAGTCATACATTATTTGTGGGCTCAGTTCTGTGTCCTATGCTCCACCATATTTGTGCTGTCCATATCCAAGCTCTTTCTGCTCAACTGCCAGGCAGGTCATCTCCTTCCTCTGCTATAAGCCCCTCCTATCATCCAAGTTGTAATACTGCCTTCTGCATCATTTGCGAATATGCCTCCCTTAGCTTTTAAAAATTTATCCCATTTTCATCTCCATTGATAATTCCAATAATTCTCCCATTCTTTCTGGGCTCTTTTGGGCATATGTAAGTTAAAATCATTTTTCTATTATATTAATTAAGTCTTGGGGTATGCATATGCAGTATCCCTTACTCAGTGCACCACTGTGATCTTTAAAAACTTCCATTCTCTATCCACACCAGCCTAGTCTTTTTTCTTTCTCCTATTTCTCTAGCTTCATCTTATTTTGCTTCTTAAAAATATTTTTCACAGTTGTCACCTCCTGACTTCTGATTTTGCTCATAACATAGTGGCCATGCTTTCCATGTCCTCCAGCTGCTAAATATTGGTTAACTCAGCGCTTTTCTATTTTCTCTCTACATGCCCTCCCTAGGTGATCCATCCAAGGTCATGGCTTTAAATATGATCTATGTCCTCAAGACAAAATTTTCTGTACATTTTATTGATCTCTTCTAAACTTCAAACTTTTAAATTTAACTATATGCCATGTATCTCCACACTGATTTGTAAAAGTTATCTCAAAGAGAACATGTTTGAAAATAAAGTTTTGATTCCCTTCTTTATCCCCAAACTTTCTCTTCATTAGCCTTCTCCAGCTTTAGCAGTTAGCAGACCACATGCCCAACTAGTCAAATAAAATTCCCAAAGTAATTAGTGAATTTTTCCTTTTCTTTATCTAAACATTCAGGTCATCACCAACTCCTCTGAGATACATTTTGAATTTGCTCATTTAGTTTTCTCTTCTTTATACTTCTAATTCAATGTGCCATCCATCACCTTTTGTCTTAAAATTAGTTCTATAACTTTTTAATTGGATTTCTTGCTTCTAACCTTGCACCCTAAAACCCAATTCCCACATAATGATCATTGCAAACATCATTCAGCTCACACCATTTTCTTACATGGAAGTTAAACAGCTCTTCAAACTCTTGACCAGCATTCATGATAGAATCTTGCATGTTTCTTACAGTAGAGTTCCCATATTCACTATTCTTTAGAAACACAGACTTCTTGTTTTTCATCCACTTGCCTAGCTCTCTCCTGCCTTATGATCTTAATGTTTTGTTTTGTTTTTTTCCCTACCCTGGATCTTTGGCATATGGGCTCTTCTCATCATTCAGTTTTCAATATTAATGATGCCTCTTCACCTCCCTTTATCATATAAATAAAGTGCCTTATTTATCCAATTTGCTATTTTTGTATTACCATCTTTATTTGGGAAATTTTTGCTCTCTAAAATTAACTTACTATTTGGTACATACAATTATAACAGTAATATTTTGCTGTCTTGAGGAGCATTTTTGTCCCCTTCCTAAAAGGATACATAAGCATACGTTCAATACATATTTGATAAATTGATGAAAAGTCAGAAAGAAACAATACCTGTTTATAGAGATCTTATTGTCTAGTAAACAACAATGACAACTACAACCAAAAAATAGCTGGGCATTGTGGTGGACGCCTGTAGTCCCAGCTACTGGGGAGACTGAGGCAAGAGAATCGCTTAAGCCCAAGAGTTTGAGCTGTGATGCTGTGATGCCATAGCACTCTACGCAGGGTGACAATTTGAAACTCTGTCTCAAAAAAGCAAAACAAAACAAAACAAAAATGAATTATTATGTCTTCTTGGAGAACTAATGCCTTTATTGTTATATGTAATGCTCTTCTTTATCCCTAATAATTTTACTTACCCTGAAACCTTCTTTATGTGCAATTGATAATAGCTATTCCATCTTTCTTTTGATTTGTCTCAACATAGCATACCTTTTTTTACCCTTTTACTTGTGTCTTGATAGTTGCTTACTTTTTTTTTTAAGTCTACTCTCACTGTCTCCATATTTCGTTATATTTATAATTCACATTTAATTTGATAATTGATATAGTTAGATTAATCTACCATTTCAGCAATAGTTTTCTATTTGTTTTTTTTTTTGCACTTCTCTATTTTTCTGCTTTTTTTCTGATTTTATTTGAGCATTTTTTATTATTCTATTTTATCTCTTCTGTTAGCATATCAGTTATATTTCTTTCTTTTTTTTCTTTTTCTTTTCTTTTCTTTTTCTTTAGTGAATACCCTAAAGTTCTCAACATACAGGCTTAATTGACCAAGTCTAAATTTAAATAATACTATAGCATTTCACATACAGGGCATATATTTTATAACTGAATATTGTCAATTCCTTATGCTTGTCCCTTAAAACATTGCTGTCATCCATTTCATTTTTCATATTTTATAATGATGCAATTATTACTGTTATTATTTTGACCAACAGTTATCATCAAAATAAGAAAACGCTTTGACATTATTTCATTATTTAAACAGCTCTAATTTTCTGACATATATAATTTTCTAACCTATATAATTTTTCCTTTCTTTTAATAACTTAACATTTCTTGTAGAACACATGCACTGGCAATGACTGCCTTCGATTTTTGTTTTTATTTCTCCATCTCTTTGGAGGGATAATCTCACTATATTTGTATATATATATCTATATATATATAATTCTAGGTTAGTGTTTTCACTGTTTCATTTTTCTAACCCTGTAAACATTTCACTGCATTCTTCCTGCTTGAATGGTTTCTGATGAGAAATTTTCTGTAATCTTATCCTTGTTCCTACACATGTAACTTTTGCTTTTCTAAAATATCCTTTGGAATCCTTTAACATCTATGACTACAAAACCCATCTATTTTTGCTTGTTGTCTCTGCTTTCAGGAAGAGCTTGCTATGGTCTGAATGTTTGTGTTTCCCCAAAAGTTAATATGTTGAAACCAAATCACGAATGTGACGGTATGAGGAAGTGAAGACTCTGGAGGAGAATATGTCATCCGAGAGGAGCCCTCATGATTGTTATTAGTGCGCTTGTAGAGCAGGTCCGAGAGAGTGATGCTGCCCCTGCTACCAAGTGAGGCACATCAAGATGGCACCACCATTGGACCAGGAAGAACGCCCTCACCAGTCTCTGAATTTGATAATACTTTCATCTTGGACTTCCCAGCCTTAATAACTATGAGAAATATTGTTACAATTCTGTTGTTTATAAGCCACCCTGTTTAAGGGAGTTTGTTAAAGTGTCCTAAGGGTGCTAAGACAGCACCCTTAATGTATTCATCATAGTTGTTTAAATTCCCCATCTTCTAATTCTGTCATGTGTGTCATCTCTGACTCTGATTAGGATAATCACTTTATCTTCTCAGACTACTTTATCTTCTCTTTCAACGTGCCTTATGTTATTTTTGTTGAAAGCTGGACTTACGGTGACTATTAAGAAATTAGTTAAGGAGGTCTTTAGTGTGAAGGTTTATGTTAATCTGCTTGGGAGTTGGGCTGTGCAATAATTGTAGGTGCCAGAGACTGTGTTTTCCTCTAGTATGTTAGTTTTTCCCTCCTGTCCTGAGTATGTATTACTGTACATACTGCTTCTTGTGGGGAGTCTGTTTCTTAAAGCTGTTTCATCTACACTCTTTTGCTATTATACTGGAGCCCTCTTGATTTGGTAGTGATATGTGGACAATAGAAAAATTCTAATATTTTAAGATGGGATTTCCATCTTTAAGAATGTGTTTCTGATCTTGAAAAAAAAAAAAATCTCACATTTTTTCCTCTAGTGGTATAGCTTTTTTCTCACCTTTTATATGAGAAAGGAAATCTCGAGTGGTCTGGAATGAGATAAAGGCCTTTCACTCTATGTGATATGACTCTGGGAAAGTCCCGAGAACTTTGCCCTGGAGAACAGGAATTTGTTATGGAGAATACTATGGGTGTAGTGATTATTTCTCCCATCCAATGCTGGATCCATAAGAGGAATGTTCTTGGATATTTACTGTGAGGACCTTGTGAGATTTCTTGAAGTAAAACCCATGAATGTTTTGGGGTTTCTCTAAGACTGCAGCTGCCAAGAATTTCAAACTCTCACACTAGTCCACACTAAACAAATCTATGTCAGCAGTGTGTTATTGGAATACATAGATATGTATTAATGATTTTTACTTTCCTCTACATATCAAAATGTGCTTTGTTTAAATTTATAAATAACAAACCTTGGATAAAGACATAAAGATATTTAGGCTCAATTGTTTCTTATATAAGGTTAGAGAATATAGTATATTCTGCTCTGCTTTTTAAAACCATAGTTGCATATCATAATATCTGACATACTATCCATCTGATATTATATCCTGGGGACTAGGGGAAATCAATGATATTATAATCATCTCTGTTGCTATACCTTGTTCCTAATATTACCAAAAAAACTTTGGCTATAATATTGTAACTAGGTTTTTATTTTGGATGGACTGTATACTTGGATAGAAGAAGTAATATGGGAAGCATAATTATGCAGATCAAATTAATTGAAAGTCTTCAATTTTGCAACCTCTTTAGTCAGCCATTCCCTAAAACACAATGTTTTAAAAATTAATAGCTTCTACATATCAATATTCAATTATGTATTAAAAACATAATAATCTTAGTTTTGAAACTGAATGAAGTTACATAAATGCTGTAAATAAGCAAACATATGTTGTCTTTCTTTTGGGATTAATTGGATGATAGATGCATCTATTAAAATACTAAGCCCTACTAATACAAATAATTGAATACCTAAGGATCAACATTTTTGATAGATATAGGGCTATAAATATTCATTATAGAGGACTTTCACCTTTCTTACAAAATTGAAATTTTTCCCATTAAAAATGGGCTATTTGGGGGTGAATTAATCTTGGGACTAGGATGGCTTACTCTGGTCCATGGACATCATGCCTCCCTTTAAATGGCCAACAAGGAGACTCATCACCTCTGGGTCATATGTGAGTATTCCTCCATAGCAGGGTATAAACCTTCTGCCTCTTGTTGATCCCCCGCATTTCTGATTGGAGGGTTGGTGGCACATACTCTTCAAGGAACGGATTTGTCAGTGATGACCAGGTGAATGAAACAGTCATTTCTTTCCTCTATCCTCAGGGTGTTTCTTAAACATCTATATAGCAGTATGATCACTATACAATAAATTGAACATATTTAAAGTATATAGTTTGATAAATTCTGATATCTGTATATCCCTGCATAATAATTTACACAGTCAAGATAACAAACTTATTTGCCACCTCCCAAAGGTTTCCTTGAGTATCTTTCTAAGTCTTGCCTCCAACTTTTCTTTATGTTCCCAAACCCCAGACAACAGTGCATTTCCTTCCTGTCACCTGAATTACTTTTCATGGTACAGAATTCTGTATAAATGCCTTCATGCAGCATGGACTTTTTTTTTTATAGATAAAAATAGACACCATAGATGTGGCCCCACCCATGACCATCCCTCCACCCAAACCTCCTCTATTTCTTTTCTTAGAGTTTCATAGTTCTCTTTGTAGAGATCTTTCACGTTCTTTGTTAGGTATACTCCCAAATATTTCATCTTCTTTGGCACTACTGTGAAAGGAATAGAGTCCTTGACTATTTGCTCGGCTTGGTTGTTGTTGG
>CAUYPK010046845.1:0-50051 GCA_963574355.1 Loris lydekkerianus
GAGCTGGAACATATTCTTCTTAGTAAAGTATCTCAAGAATGGAAGAAAAAATATCCAATGTACTCAGCCCTACTATGAAACTAATTTAGGGCTTTCACATGAAAGCTATAACCCAGTTACAACCTAAGAATAGGGGGAAGGAGGAAAGGGAGGGGAGGGAGGGGTAAGGTGGACAGAGGGAGGGGTATTGGTGGGATTACACCTGCAGTGCATCTTACAAGGGTATGTGTGAAATTTAGTAAATGTGGAATGTAAATGTCTTAGCACAATAACGAAGAAAATGCCAGGAAGGCTATGTTAACCAGTGTGATGAAAATGTATTGAACGGTCTATGAAACTAGTGTATGGTGCCCCATGATCACATTAATGTACACAGCTATGATTTAATAAAAAAAAAATAAATTAATACAATAAAATAAAAAGAAAAAAGAAAAAAAAGATAGAAAAATAGAAAAACTAGCCAGTCATTGTGGTGGGCACCTACAGTCCCAGTTACTCAGGAGGCTGAGACAAGAGGACTGCTTGAGCCCAGGAGTTTGAGTTTGCTGTGAGCTATGACGCCATAGCACTCTACCAAGGGTGACAGACTGAGACTGTCCCAAAAACAAAAACAGAAAGAGACTATTTGCTAGAAAAGAGTCAGTAGGTGGGGAAAGGGATTTATTAGGCCTAAAAACTATGAAGGCCTATTTATAGTTTTTAATAGACTAATTCAGTTTGAAGATGTTTAATCTGTGTTAGGCAATGTAGAGCAATAAAGGTTTAGCAAAAGTCTCATTGATGGCATTTGTGAGTATAAAGTAAGGCTTTTTATATTTATTGTTATTGTTGTTATTATTATTTATAGCTGCCAATATATGTCTTTTTGTCTCTGGCAGAATAAAGACTCTTAAAAGGATAGGAAATTATTATCCCAAAGAAGGGAATGTATTTGATACTCAGAAATAGCAACTCTACTTTGAGTTCTATGGGGAAAAAAAAAATGTTTAGGTATTGATTCAACTGACCTGTTAGCTCATATTTTGGGAAAGAATTGAAAAATCTAAAAAGAAGACTCACCTTTGACTACAGTGACTAAAATGCCATTACCTGGAACTAGTTAATCTTTTTCTTTTTTAAATAATGGATTCAATTAAGAAAAATATCACCTTTACAGAATCTCTGTATTCTACATGGAGAATCAGTCACTGTGTTTTGCCTTTTGATGTACTGTTGCAATTAGGATCCACAAGTAGATTCTATTAAGCTTTGCTAATGTTCCAGCAACTCTGGGACTTGCAGATTTAACCTACAGAGATAACCCAGGTCTCGCTGCCAAAATCAAGTTTTCCCTAAAGCACACATCAAACTTCCATCTTCTACTCTAAGGCATTTCCTTTCCAGAAAAATCCCCTAATGGATATTAGACTAAAATAATAGCATGGCAGTTAAAAATAAATTGTTTCTTCTCAAATCTTTCACTATCGGGACAATATGAGTGTGCTAATTCCTCTCTTCTTATTCTCACTTAAAAAAATTAATATTAACTGAATGGCTGGCAATCAACGTTAAGTCAAACAAACAAATAACAGCAGAATTGTTTGTAAGATAAATGGGATCTAAATTGTCACTGTAGAAAGGCTAAAGCTGAATTTATTTTATGCGGACCTCAAGCAACTCAACTTAATTCCTGAAGCATGACTTTAATGGTGGCCTTTACTAAAATGCATATTTTAACAAGGCATATTTACAATTCATAACAAATGTTTAAATTAGATTAATTAGTATGTATAGTTGAGGCTTTCTTGCTGTTTGGAATTATTCGCCTTGCTAATGTAGTAAATCTAGATGAGCTGAGCACTCCAGCGATTCTAATCACAACACTTGGCATTTGTACAGTGCACTATATTTTCTAAGTACTTTATAATTACAGTATTAATTAGTTAAGTGACACAGTGATCTTGTGAAGAGGTCTGCATCATTATCCCCTTTCACAAATGAGGAAACTGTAAATGCAAAGGACACAGCAATTCACATAAAGTAAATCAGGTTAAGAGTAAAAATCCTTTTGCTTGACTTGTGCATGTCTGATGCTGCATTTAATCAAGAACAATTTGTTTTGGTGTCAGAATCTTTTGGCTCAACATAACTGGGTAATAACCCCATACTCTAGGTAGAGGCTTCATCCCATATGTGTTTTTCTGGAAAGCTTGTAGACTGAGGAAGGGACAGAAAAATGAGATCATTAGTTTTGTCGTATTCTGTCTTCACAATAAATTCATTGAATCCTTGAGCCTGAATTGTTGCACATGACATTTTGGTCATGCACTGAGTGGCCTCTTGGGAGGACCCTTGATCCCTTAGCAGAAGGAAGACAGCCTGTCCATTCTGGAGCATTTTTAGTGCTTCAGGTCAGGGAAAGGGGAAATGATAAATTCAAAGGCTAATGAGGCTTAAAAATCATTGAAGTCTCTTTGGGTTATAATCTCAATGCAAAGTAAATATGGTTTTCATAATATTATGAAATAATTTTAGATTATTTTAAGCAAAAGACTACAATAAGCTTTTCTGAGGAAGAGTCTAAAATTCGTAAGATAAGGCCTCTATACTCAGATGACTTGTATTTTTGTGGAAGAATATAAACATGTAAACAAATTAGAGCAATATTCAACAAATATTTATTAGGTACCTGCTCACTATAGTTTTAGAGAATATGATAATGAACAAAGCAGATAAAAATCTTTGCCTCACTGTAATGAATATTCTCAGGGATAAATAAAAATATTATAGGTGCTGTGATGTGAGAGGGGTGGAATATTTACAGGTAAGAAGGGAAGGAAGTGTGGTCGACATTTGTTTATCTGTGCGATATTGTGGTCAGGAAAGGCTTAATGATGAAGTGGCTCTTGAATTTAATATTGTGAAATGAGGAAATGTTCATCTGAGAGCAAGAGAGAAGACCTTTGGGGTAGCTGAGGGAATTGGAAGATATAGGGCAATTCAATTGAGAAATAGTTAAATGCACAGAAAACGCACTAAGCAAAGAAGCCTAGTGGGCCAAGACTTAAACATATAAAACAGTCTGGAGCACACTGCATGTATTCAGCAAGGATAGAACTCAGGTATATAGGAAGCTAGTTTTAAGAATTATTAGAAAAACTATAAAGACACACAATATGGACAACTATTAACACTTTAATTATGTCAGTCCAATACATTGGCAGAGAAGATAGCTGAGTTATCTTTAACTGCCACCCACCAGTTGGCTTGGTGGTGAGAAGCAGACAAGGTTAAAAATAGCTTCAATCTTTACCCAACTCTACCGAAGAGGCTTTAAATAATAATAAGCAAACAAACAAACAAAACTGAACAGAAGCAACAACAATAAAAACTTTTCTCATACTGTATTATTCTTTCTTTGATTATTCCTCTACTTTCTCTTTTCCTCCCCCCAATTATGTATATTAAGTGATCAATTGAGCATTAAGAAAGGCAAAGCAAAGCAGAGGCAACCCCAAGACCTTGAAATTCACAAGCTAGGATAAAACAAATAATAAGATTCAAAACTGCATAAACATTGCCAACCTCATATGAAATGAAATCATGTACAGGCTATTTCACAAGTCTCTGTTTTGTGGAAAAAAGGATTGAATTGTAGAAAAGCTGAATAGTTTTCCAAGTCTTTAGAGTACTTGATAATTTTCTTTATTTGGATTTAATAATTTCTTATTTATTTATTTATTTGTTTATTTATTTATTTATTTGTACCACCCTCTGTAGAGTGCTATGACGTCACAGCTCACAGCAATCTCAAGCTCTTGGGCTTCTGCGATTCTCCTGCCTCAGCCTCCCGAGCAGCTGGGACTACAGGTGCCCGCCACAACAACTGGCTATTTTTTCGTTGCAGTTCAGCCAGGGCTGGGTTTGAACCCGCCACCCTCGGTATATGGGGCTGGCGCCCTACTCACTGAGCCACAGGAGTCACCCTGGATTTAATAATTTCAATTACTCACAGTGTGTCTACTAATAGTCTGTTAGAAATACAATGCATGTTTCATTTTTTCCTGTCACTATTGCTATTCTTATAGTTCAGGACCACTTTTTACTCTTACTTATATATCTAGTACCTAGTCCAATTATTTGCTTAATAGCAAGACTTAAGGGTCATTTGTGTATTGAATAAATTATAGAAAACTACCCCAAACATTCCTTGATAAAGGAAAAGTGCTGATGGTGAGGAGAGGAATCAGTGAGAGTGAAGCAGGGTCACTGTGCACTAGTTACCAACTTATCTGAGTTGAGAGAGACACTCTGGACTTACTATGCACATAGTAAGTTACATAAAACAGGTTTGTTATTTATAGACAGGCAGCAAGTAACAATATAACCCTAGGATTCATTATGAGCCAGCCCCACAAGACTCAGGCCAGCTGTCTGGCTGATGGAGTCTCATCTGTGCCCACCGCATTTGTACTAAAGCCTAGGGGCCCTGGAAAGAGGCCAATCTGGTTTTATATCTCTGGGTCACAGTCTTGCTGGGATGAAGAATGTCCTTTTTCCCCCAGTGGGGAGGCTGTTCTGGATAGCTCCTGTTTATCTCAGGATGCTACAATCCCAGCACATTCTACAGTTATTCTTGAGAACACAACAGGTGAGAACAGGGGAGCACTGTGCTGGTCTAAGGCCACATAGATAACTGTTCTGAAAGTGGAATTAGCACCCAAATGAGATTTTACTCCCTTAAATCTTGTTAAAAGAATTGAGAAATAATTATTACAGAAGAGGAAAGGAAAACACTTTGGATGAAATGGATTTTGAGTAGAGGTTTAACTTAAGCATTTTCTATGTTATCATCTTTGTAAGTAAGGAAGAATGGTCTTAGGGTTTTTCATTCTCATTTGCTTCTGAAAAATCCAATTTTAAAACTAGAAGTCCAAAACTATCTGCCTATAGATAGCAGCAAAATATATGTGTACATGTTTTCTACTCATTTTTTTCCATGTATAATAGAACAATGATAATAAAGGGATGAATGAGTTATAGCAAACAAATTTTACTTAAAATAGCCATATATATATATATACATAGCCATACTATATATATGTAGTATAAATAGCATATATATATATATATATATATATATATATATATATATATATATATATATAGTATGAATAGCATACTATATATATATAGTCAAGCAAAGACTAATTTGCCTGGATGTAATTTTCTTTTCATGTAAAATAAAAGTGGAGCATCAACTCCCACCACTATGCTTTAATAATGTTCTTGATGTAGTAGCCAATTCAATCAAACAAGAAAAATATATATAGGAAAAAATATTTTTTTTATAAGAATAAGAAAGAATAAGAATAAGAAAAAATATTTGGAGTATGTATCATGGGCTGACGAGAAAAATGTATATTCCTTAACTTTGTGGTGGTGTGTTCTGGTATTAATCCCATTTGTTCTAGGGTCACACTTTGTTTAGTTTCTGTTTAGTAGATCTTTCCAGTTCTGTCAGAGAGGTGTTAAAGTCCCCAACTATTAATAGTGTTATGGGGATATCATATTGCTCAAACCCATCAAGTTCTCTTTTATATATCTGGGGACATTTAAGTTGGATGAATAAATATTTAAAATTGAAATATCTTCTTGGTGAATTGTTCCTTCAACTAGTATAAAGTGCCCATCTTTGTATTTCTTAACTTTAGTTACTTTAAATCTGATTATATGTGAAAATAAATTTGCAACATCTCCTTTCTTCTGATTTCCATTTGCTTGAAGTACTGTTTTCCATCCCTTAACCCCAAGTCTTATTTTGTCCTTCAAAGCAAGGTATGTCTCCTTGAGACAGTAGATGGATGGCTTGTGCTTTTTATCCAATCAGCCAGCCTGTGCCTTTTCAGTGGTGAGCTCAATCCATTGACATTTATTGAAAGAATTGATAAGTGAGGTGGAGTTCTATTCTTCTTATTTTGTGATGGTCCATTGTTCAGTTTTATGCTTTGTTCCATTGTGGAAGCTAAAACCTTTAGCTTCTTGGTGTTTACTTTGTTGGTGGTCCATTGTGGTGTTCAGTGTTGAGAATAGGTTTAAGTATTTCCTGTAGAGCTGGTCTTGTGGTGGTGAATTTTCTCAGAGATTGGATGTCTGCAAAAGTTTTGATTTCTCCATCAGTTTTGAAGCTTAGTTTAGTAGGATACATAATTCTGGGTTGAAAATTGATTTGTTTAAGAATGTTGAAGGTGGATGATCTTGTTCTTCTGGCTTGGAAGGTTTCAGTTGAAAAGTCTGCTGTCATCCTAATGGCTCTGCCTCTGTAGGTCAGTTGTGCTTGATGTTGGTTTCTTGCAGAATTTTTTCTTTTACCTTGACTTTGAACAGGTTCATTACAATGTGTCTTGGAGAGGCTCTGTTTGAATTGAGATGACCCAGGGTTCAATATCTATCTGAAAGGAGTGTGTCAGAGTTTTTAGTAAAACTTGGGAAGTTTTCCTTTATGATGGTCTCCAGTAGGGCTTACATTCATTTGGGACAATCTTCTTCCCCTTCAGGAATCCCTATTATTCATATGTTTGAATGCTTTATAGAGTCTTATAGTTCTCTAAGTGCCTGTTGTGCCTTCTCTCTCTTCTTTTCTGCCTCTTTAACTACCTAGGTTAACTTGAACACTTTATCCTCTAGCTCTGAGGTTCTTTCTTCTCAATGGGTTAACCTATTTTTGATACTTTCTACTGCATCTTTACATTCCCTGATTGTCTCCTTCATTTCTTTAAGCTCTGCAATATCCTTTCTTTATTCTACATATCTCTCATCTTTCCATTTTCTTGTCCATTCCTTTTATTGTCTTTATCACACATATTTTAAATTCCCTTTCTGTCAAGTCCATTAATTCTTTATAAGTGGAGTCTTCTTTAGTATCTGCCTCATGGTCCTTTGGAACAGTGCCTGCATTTTTGTTTTCCATGATGTGTGAATTTTTCTGTTGTTTACTCATATGTGTTCTTTCTTCTTTTTCACCTCTTTCTCGTCCTTTTTACTTCTCATTGCCTCCTTTGTTTTACACAGAAGTCCTTGCTGTTGATGTTGCAGTGTGTCACTGGGACACCAAGTCGTGCTGTTGTTTTTTTTTAGGAAACAGAGGGCAGGGCCAGGAACCTCTATTGACCTAATTACAAATTTAGTTGCCTTTAGTGATTACCTGAATGTTTCCCAGCATTGAGACCCTGCTGGGTTGGGATCTTAAAGCTCACAAGAATCCTTCAGGGGAAGGTCTCACAGTGCCCTCTGACTCCAGTTCCTGTAGTGTGTGGGAGTCCCTCAGTCTGTTCCAAGAGTGGAGTTCTCATCCTGGCAGGCAGAATTAAGATAGCCATGCTTTAGACCCCTGATAAGACCTTCCCACAATGGCAGCCCCCTGGCCACTGAGACTTTCTCAGAATGGTTGCCTCTCCAACCACCAAACCTATGGAAAATCCACTTCAATCAGCATTCAGATCTGGTTGCTGGAAGCTTTCCCCAACAACTGAAAACTCTAGAAAGGCTTCCTTCCATCCTGGACCTCTGTGGTGGGCAAGCCAATCCCAGCCAGTTGCAATCACTTGCCTAATTCATCAAATTTAAACCATTCCAGATCATATGCTGTATCTAGCTCACCACTTCCTTGCGGTACTTCCTAAGTTATGACTCTGGGTAAGGTCCCCATGCCAGATATCACTGGCTTGTCTCTTCTCTCCCAGTCATTCTAGGAGAGCTCAGCTCAATGATCCTACTGGTCTGCCATCTTCACATGTCTATTTGCAGGAAACATATTTTAAGCAAGGACTTATTTTTTTTTATTTTTAGAAAGCTTTTATAAATTGGTTAGAAAATGTGTTATATTATAAAAAAAAGTATACCTTGTTATATATAAAATATATGTTATAGGAAAATAAGAAACAATATATAAACAAGTAGTTCAGAGAATAAGTATGTATGGCCAAAAACACAGAACAATTGCTCGACATGTGTCATGATAAAAGTAATATAAACCAAAATAATAACATGTAATAATTGCTACATATAATAGCAAATAATGAAAATTTTGATTATATTCAATGGTGGTGAGGTTAGAAAAATAAGCAATCTTAAACATTTTTGGTGAGAATATAAACTGCTGAACTCTTTGGATCATAATTAGGCAAAGTATACCAAACTAAAAATCCATATATTATTAAACTGTGTTCATTGATAAGAATTTATTATGTAGAGGACCATATTAAGATCCTTATACACAGATATTAATTGAAGCATTATTTAGAGTAGGAAAAAAAATTAAATGAATTTATAATTCCATTTCCTCTTAGAATGTTAAAAAATGCACTTTTATCCTAACAGTGAGAAAAACATAGCAATCTACACACTAATAATGTAATTTTGAGCCTAAGAATGATCTTTCAAAGGAATAATGGCAACTAGATTCCAAAGAATTGAAAGCCTCCTCCTTGGAAAGAATTCAGAAACTATTTTTCCTTTTCCCAAGCATGGGAGCAGAATATGATGATATAAATGCAAGTGAGAAGGAAACAACATAAATGAACAAATTCTTTAAAGTTGAGCATGGCTATTGTTGGTATATATAAAGGCTACCAATTTATGAATGTTGATTTTGTAACCTGAGATACTACTATATTCCTTGATCACTTCTAAAAGTTTTGTAGTAGAATCCCTGGTGTTTTCCAGATATACAATTATATCATCTGCGAAGAGCAGAAGCTTGATCTCTTCTGACCCTATATGGATACCCTTAATCGCCTTTTCTTCCCTAATTGTGGTGGCTAAAACTTCCATTACAATGTTAAAGAGCAGTGGAGACAATGGGCAGCCTTATTTGGTTCCTGATCTGAGTGGAAATGATTTCAATTTAACTCCATTCAATACGATATTGGCTGTGGGTTTGGGTAGATAGCCTCTATCAGTTTAAGAAATGTCCCTTCTATACCAATTTTCTTAAGTGTTCCTATCATGAAGGGATGCTGTATATTTGCAGGTTATGTGTCCGACAAAGGTTTAATAACCAGAATCCACAGAGAACTCAAACGTATAAGAAAGAAAAGAACAAGTGATCCCATCGCAGGCTGGGCAAGGGACTTGAAGAGAAACTTGTCTGAAGAAGACAGGTGCACAGCCCATAGACATATGAAAAAATATTAATCATCTTTAATCATCAGAGAAATGCAAATCAAAACTACTTTGAGATATCATCTAACTTTAGTAAGATTAGCCTATATCACAAAATCCCAAGACCAGAGATGTTGACATGGATGTGAAGAAAAGGGAACAGTTCTACACTGCTGGGGGAATGCAAATTAATACATTCCTTTTGTAAAGATGTTTGAAGAACACTTAGAGATCTAAAAATAGATCAGCCATTCAAATCCTATAATTCCTCTACTAGGCATATACCCAGAAGACCAAAAATCACATTGTAACAAAAATATTTGTACCAGAATGTTTATTGCAGCCCAGTTCATAATTGCTAAATCATAGAAAAAGCCCAAGTGCCCATCGATCCATGAATGGATTAATAAATTGGGGTATATGAACACCATACAATATTATGCAGCCTTAAAGAAAGATGGAGACTTTACCTCCTCATGTTCACATGGATGGAGCTGGAACATATTCTTCTTAGTAAAGTATCTCAAGAATGGAAGAAAAAGTATCCAGTGTACTCAGCCCTACTATGAAACTAATCTATGGCTTTCACATGAAAGCTATAACCCAGTTATAACCCAAGAATAGGGGGAAGGGAGAAAGGGAGGGGAGGGAAGGAGATGATGGGTGGAGTGAGGGTGATTAGTAGGATTATACCTGCGGTGTATCTTACAAGGGTATATGTGAAACTTAGTAAATGTGGAATGTAACACAATAACTAAGAAAATGCCAGGAAGGCTATGTTAACCAGTGTGATGAAAATGTGTCAAATGGTCTATAAAACCAGTGTATGGTGCCCCCTCATTGTATTAATGTGCACAGCTATGATTTATTTTTAAAAAATAATAAAATAAAGTTGAGCATTGGTTAATGTTACAGTTTATTATGTTGTACATCTCCAAACATAAGGAATTTGTCCATTTACTTACCATCTTTTCTCTAGGCCTGTGCTGGTAACTCAAGGAAAAGATTAGGAACAATGCAGAAAATAGGAGAGAAATGGTGTAGGAGATAAAAAAAAAAAAAAAAAGCTGATGACTATTGGTGGACAGTTAGGAAACTTGATAGCATGTGATACACTTCACCACATGGAATAAATAGATATCTGCCACTAGTGTGGGGCAACAAATTCTACTCCCCACTGGTCTTAGTCAAAGGTCAGCAGCTGCTAAAGTACGAGTAGAAGAAAAATCAATCTACTGTTGGCAGTGGGGGAGAAAATGCTTCTGCAACTCAGCTTCAGTCACTTATTGGGACAGGAATAAAAACATCACCTCTCAGACACTAGATGAACTCTGTCTTTTGCCGCCATGATACATGGCAGAGTGTGGATGTCACATGAGAGGAAGAAAAAGTATCCACATTCATAAATCAAAGTATTGTTAACAATCCCCAGATTAATTTATAATTCAAAACACACAAAATATTTTATTTTCATAGAAATTTAATGTTTTTGCTACAACAAGTAAGCAAGGAGACGATTACGTTAATCAGTTAGATGTAAGCATTCCACATTGTATATCAAACCAGCATATTGTACCCCATAAATGCATTAATGTACAGAGCTATGATTTAATAAAAAATTAAAAAAAGAAATTGGCAGCCTAATTCTAAAACGTTATGGACACATAGTTATATACAGCATAACAGCATTCATGTCAATGATGGACCATAAACACAACAGTGGACCTGTAAAATTATAATGCAATATTTTTGCTATAACTTTTCTATGTTTAGATATGTTTAAAGGCACAAATTCTTACCATTATGTTACAGTGGCTACCGTGATCAATTCAGTACAATAAGATACTATACAGATTTGTAGCCTAACAACAATAGGTTATACCATACAGCCTAGGTACATAGCAGGCTATACTACTTAGGTTTGTATAAGTACATTATTTATGATTGCACAATGATAAAATCATGTAAGGAAGAATTTCTTAATATGTATTCCCATTACTAAGTGATTTATGACTATACCAATGATAATTTTGAAAGTAATAACATAGAGGATTCATTCACTTGATTTAAGACATATTATAAAATTTCAGTAATCAATAGCATAGAGTTTATAAGTCAATTCACACATTTATGTTCAATTAAGTTTTCCAACAAATGTGCAAGATAACTAAATGAAAAAAGTCTTTCCAAAATATTATTATGAAAATTTGGTGGGTGTTCATGTGCAAATATTGCACCTTAATCTTTAACTTATATCATGCAAAATTAACTAAAAATGAACTATATTTTTGAATATAAGGTACATACAAAATTATAAAAAGATTGTAGAAAAATATATAATACAATTATTATATGATACATGAGGCAAAAATCTCTTCTATAGGATATGAGACATAAACCATAAAAAAAAAATGATGTTAATTAGAATTTATCAAAATAAAGCTAATTATGCTTTGTGAAAGTCACTATTTAAAAATGTAAGGAAAATTATAAATAGGAAGAACATATGTCCAATACATATCCATGATCGGTTACTGTTATTTTTAATATATATATAAATTAAAAACTCTTGTAACTCCATAATAAAATAAAACATGCATTTAAAAATAGTAAAAAAAAAAAAAAAAAAATCACAAATTAATTAACTTAAAGAGGTCTAATTTTTAGCCTTTTTTTTTTTGTTTTGTTTTCAATATTCCTTTCTTATCTGATGATGGTTGATGAGAAATATCGATCTCTAGATCATCTCAGAAAAAAAGGAAAATTTTAAATGAAAACTACAACAACAACATGGCTTAGGTATAATTCAGAGGGCAAAGAACCAGAACCTACAGGAGATTTTATGGAAAGAAGTTGTGTAGCAGAACAAGAAAGATCAAGATTTCAGCAGAGATCAGCCCTTGAGAAACTTGGAGTCCCATAGGAGGCATGGTTGATTCCTACTCACAAACACTATCTACTGTCTCAGAAATTAAACTGTCATCCCAACATAACTCACACTGTTAAGAAGACCAAAGGGCTTAGAAAAGAGAAAGGATTTCAAAGAGCTCCATCTTCCCTTATCAACAAGAGACAGGAAATATGCCCATGCACCATTGTAGCCTGCAGATAACTAGAATTTAAGAAAAGCACAAAAGTAAGAATATCTATAACTAAGGTATCCATTCAGAACCTCCATCAAAGTAACTGCAAGCAAAACTAAAGGTCTTTCTCCAACAAATGCCACAGACATATCCTTAAGATTGGAGGTTGAGAGGCCATTCTAAGCAAAAGAATAGCCCAAAACAAGAAATGACATTTGCTCCAGATTAGAAGGGATAAGAGCAAGAACTCTGGAGTGAAAAGGCAAAGATCATACCAATGGTTCCCAACCAAAATGAAATATTGAAATGACCCATAAAGAATCACAAATATTGATTTTCTGATTAAGATCCAACAGAAAATGGATAACCAATGCAAAGAAACCAGAAAAACAATTCGGGAAATTAATAAAAATTTACTGAAGAGACAGATATATTAAAAAAAAAAAAATAGGAAAAGTTCATTTTGGAAAATACAAAATGTAATGAAAAGTTTTAAAAACTGACTAGGTCTAACAGAATAATTTCAAAACTTGAAGACAACTTTTTTGAATTCAACCAGTTAGTCAAAAATGAAAAACAAAGAATCAATAGGAAGAAGATCTGTAGAAAACTGAGCATCACACTTTTAGGAATGGTCACCGGTTCTTGAGGGAGGCTCTGGGAGTAGGACAATCTCCTGGCAGGCATGGAGATGTTTTAAGTCTGGAGGCAAGACTCAAGCAACTTAGTGCTCTGATAAGATAAGATTGGTCGCTCACTTGTAAGCAGGTGTTGGACTTTGAAGATTTGTGGTACATCAGGGTGGGAGTCAAGCCCACAGGGCAACGAGCATGTAGCCCTTGTATGGGCACTCCCTGCACCTGTTGTATATTGTTTCAATAAAAGGCCATGGCAGAGATCACTCAGGGCTTCCTGCACCTATGGGGAGCCTCACCTCTTGCAAGATAGTACTTTCCATCTGTGTACTGACTGTTTCTTGAGTGCAGTGTTGGTGTGACATAGTGGCACTGACAAGTGACATAGTCAGCAGAATTTGGACCACATCATGGACCTATAAGGGAAACTACACTCAGGGCGAGTGAAACTTTCAGCAAACAACAAGAGGGAATCACAGGGAAATAATCACAACTGGCAGGTCACAGGCTAAAGAGGTACAACACTTGGAGTAAGTGAGACCTTTGGCAAACAGCAAGAAAGGGACCAAAGGGGTATGACCCTCAGAGTAATTGAAACCTTTGGTAAACAATTAAAGGGAGATTATGGGGAAACAATGGATAATTTCCCCACCATAGTGTTGCACCAATTCGAAACTAATAAGGAAGGTAATGATGTTAGAGGATGCGAGTCTATAGACCTTATGTCCTCTCATCCATTGTCACCTTCATCCATTGATAAGAAACATGATAATAAACTGAACAAAATTCCAAAGAATGAAAAACACAAAACTTATGAGAGTTCTTCTAGTTCTTCCTCAGAAGAGGAAGTATATGATACAAATATGGATAAACAAGGAGATACCTTGATAAGTATAATGGCAACTCAGTTTAAACAGTTAGAAGTCCAGTTGAATTGATCTCACAGTCAAAACTACTAGTATACATCATCCAGCACTGCCCTCAGCACCCCCATATGAAATAGCCATAGTAAAAACAGAGCTGTGCTGTCTTCGAGCCTGGGAAAATGTTTGGGCTTCCAGAGATATTTCTAAGTCTTTCGTTGGGGTGGTGCAGTCTGGGAGTGAGCCTTGCACTGACTTTTTGGCTTGATTGGGGACATTGATTGATGGGACTGTTGCTCACCCAGAACTTGGAGATGTGCTTTTCCAGACCTTGGCATTTTGGAATGTTGAGTCTAAGTGTCAAAAAGTTTTGCATCCTCTGAAGTTGCAGGGTGCTCCTCTGGGAGAATGTACAGGAGCAAGCTCTGATGTAGAAACCAAACCCTGTAAGGCTAATCTTCTTGTTGCCACCCTAAAGGATCGGTTCAAACCAAATGTTGTTAAATGCCATAATTATGGGGAGCTAGGCCAGATGAGAAAAGAGTGTTAAAAAAAGAAATAGCAATCAGAATACCAGTTTGAAAGGCAATCTCTTATTCAATAATCAAAAGAAACAAGGAAGATATAACCCTCCAGGTATATGCCCCAGGTGTAAAAAAGGATTCCCCTTGGCAAATAAATTCCATTCTCAATTTGATAAGAAAGGAACAATGTACAGCAGGGAAACTATCAGGCAGGTCCAACCCGGGGCCCATGGGCGCCTTCCCAAATACAACAACCCATTTTCTATAAAAGTCCTGATATGTCTGAATGGGAACCTGGTTATGTGCTACATTGGGGTCAAGGTTTTCCTCGTATCATTATAGAGCAACAAGAAAAACAATGGCTGTGCCCACTGGATTAGACCTCAACATGAGAAAGAGACCTCACCAGCACTTTCATGAATCTGTCTTCATTAACCCCCTTATATTGATACAAGGTTGCCTCATTCCAGCCTAAATAGGAAACTCCAATTATCTGGACCTGAGAAAAATTCATGAAAAGAATACCCTAGTATTTTACTCCAAACTATTAACCCGGATTTTCATTTACTGTGAACCCTAAATCAATTTCCTCTGAGAAACCTCTAACTTCCCCCTTATATCACCATACAGTTTCAGCAGGAAGTAGTTTGGAGCAGCCAGCATCCTTTTTCCCTAATGGCAATTAACAGCTTCTGTTTGGAGATGAAGGATTGATATGGGGTTCCCCAACTCAGGGAGCCCCCACTTCATTCTCTAGGCCTGGCTAAGCTCAATACGCATGCTCTGGGCTCTAGAAGCTCATGAACAAAGCAGCCAGTTTTTGTAGTGGTTAGCAGATGAAGATTTGGTGACACAACAAGATAAACCTCTAGCAAAGAAGAGAGAATTTTACTTATTTGCTGCTCCTCCATACTTCAATTAGGAAAGGGTATGAGCTCATTGACACTACCCTTTCCCCACCTGACATTAAAACCTCAGGCATTGTTTAATACTTCCTATGGAAGTGTCATTGATTAAGTATCCCCTGGGTCAGCCCGAGATGAACAGTTAGGTGATGAAATGTGTAAGATCAATATTTTTACTGCCATGATCAACCATTTCCATATTGTTTGGAAATATGGAGGAGGCATGTCTCCCCTTATGCCTAGATGGAGCAATACACCATCATCTTTGGAAGCAATCTCCATCCCTCTCACCTCTATTTGCTTGGAAAAGTGCAATTTGTCACAAAAATTGGAATTCTAAACACTTCCAACACTAGGGCTAATCCTTCTCCCTTTTCTTCTGAGAAGACCCTCACTGGTTACATTGGTGTAATTTTGTTAAATAATCTGTGCTTTTTGTTCCTGTGCCTAGCGAGAAGGAGAGCTGCTCGATGAGAAGAATGGATGAAACAGATAACTGTGGTTTTTCTCCCTTACTCTGCTTAGGAATATCTTAAACAGAAAAGGGGGATATGTAGGAGAATGGTCCCCGGTTCTTGAGGGAGGCTCTGGGAACAGAACAATCCCTTGGCCAGCATAGAGATGTTTTGCAGCCTGGAGACAAGCCTCAAGCAACATAGTGCTCTAACGAGAAAATCTCAGTTGCTCATTATAGGTGTAAAGCCTATATGTCTTTGTCTCTGCCAGTCTGAGAGCAAGCAGGTTTTACACAGTCTAGAAGGACTGGGGCAGAACCCCAAAAAGCCTGTGAGTTTTGACATGTAGGAGGTAAAATTCCCATGATCAAAGTCTGTCTAGGGGCTGGGGTCTGCAAGCAGGTCAGTAATATGTCTTAGGAATCTCCAGACTGTATTATTTAAGATAAAATTTACTGGCCTCCTAGAATGCTAGGATTATAGGCATGAGCCATTGGGCCCAGTTTCCTTCCTTAGCATGTCTCTTAAAATTAACATTTCTGGGGGTGGTGGCAAGATGGCTGACTGAAACCACCTTTTCACAGGGGCTCCCATCCAGAAGGAGAGTTAAGGAATAGAAGTTTAGCAAGTAATCTGATGGTTTGGAGCTGAGCCAACAGAGAAGGTTGAAGAGCACACATCAACCCTATTTAGGCAAGCTGTAATCTGAAGGATACAAATAAAAGGTACAAAAGGATGGGAGTCCCCTCCCCCATGAGAAGGACTTGCATTAGTCTATACAATCAAGTGAACAGAGTCCAGACGTCCTCCCATTTTATCCCATGGGAGAGATCCTCTGAAAACCAGACCCACTTCCCCTACTAGGGTGCCATGGTACTCTCCTGCCAGGCATAAAACTGTATATATTCACTACCTGCAATTCTGAATTCCCAGCACTCCCCTGCACTCTCACCCTGAGGTCTGGAAGCGTGTACCCCATGGAGGTGAGATTCTTGGGTATTTTCTTGAGAGGTGTGGATAGGGCATGGACTACTGATGTTCAGAACTTATTCTGAAGCACTGGGGTAGGGAGAAGATGGTTAGCGGAGAGGAACCATACTGGAATGGAAGTGCCCTGAGGCACAGAGCAAAAGCCAGGGAGGGAACAATAGGACTCAGACCCTTGGGATATTCCAAAGTCACACCCCCTGTCTCTCTGGGCAACCAGAGGAGGCCAGGCATCTTCTCTGGTGGCAGCGACTGGCGGAACAGATCTGGGGTGGAAACACATGCCCTGAGACTAAAGCGTATGCCTGAGGTGGTACCGGCGGAGCATAGGGACTAGAATACACACTTGAAGAGCCGGAAAATTCCCAGGGCAGGGCTGACAAAGAGGACTGCTTTACTGAGTCTAAGAAGCACCCAACTCTCAGGAAATCATAGCTTGAGACAAAGGCGGCCAGACAGAGGCTGGAACTGACAGCTGAGTCTGAGCATAACCAGCCTTCCCCAACTCAAATAGTAACCGAGACCAGGGAGGAGTCACAGTTTCTGTGAACTTCAACAGTGTCTGATCCATAGGGGAATATAGCCGGGACAGGCACAAATTCTGTGAAGTTATTCTGTTCTGTCAGCAGCATCAATCAGGAGTGGGGCTAGAACTGAGTGAATCGCCTCATTAAGCAGCAGAGGTTGTCAGGCCTCACCTCCCCCTACCAGATAGTGGCAGAGAGCAGCAGCCTGGCTGAGGAGACATAGATCTCCTTGTGACTCAGGCAGGCACAAACACCTTGAGCATCTGCTCATTGGAGGGAACTGGGTCACAGC
Organism: Loris lydekkerianus; assembly: GCA_963574355.1. NCBI lineage: Eukaryota > Metazoa > Chordata > Mammalia > Primates > Lorisidae > Loris > Loris lydekkerianus. Next base: position 17,413 of record CAUYPK010046845.1, read on the forward strand.
CCTGAAGGATTATCAGTGACTGGGTGTGAAGGAGGTGCAAGTTGGGGAAGGAGGCATCAACCTTCTGACCCTATGGAGCACCAGAGTGAGTCATACTTGGCTACCAGCAGATCCCTACTATCTTGTTGCAAGATACTTTTTGGACACTCCCAAATTGGACTGAGACAATTGATTTGAACCTCTTGAACTGAGCCATTCACCTGAGAACTATCCAAGTGGTACCTTGGGTGTATGATTGTGGGAAGGTTTGATTTTCCGTTTCCAATAGTTGCCTGTAAGGGGCAGGATGACATAATTGTTGGTATTTCTCCACAGCTGAGACTTCAACACAGAGTAACTGATTCACTATGGTAGGATGGAGACCAGCTGAAAAGAAGACAGAGCCATTTAGCCCCCCCCCCACCAAGCAGGTCCCCTGCTTCTCAAGCCATAGGTCCTTGGCCAAGCTCTAGGGAAAAAGTCAAACAGTGTAAAATAATCATGGGGTAGAATCAGCAGAAAAACTTTGGTAACATGAAAAACCAGAATAGATCAACCCTCCCCTCCAAAGAATGGTATGGTGGACACAACTGAAGATCCCATTCATAAACAGATGGCTGAGATGTCAGAAATTGAATTCAGAATTTGGATTGCAAATGAAATTAATAGAATAGTGGAAAAGTTAGAATTAGAAATTGCAGGAGCATTTCAAAAGTTGTCTCAAGAATTTAAGGAATTCAAAGACAAAATCACCAAAGATTTTGACACATTGAGACAAGAATTTGCAGCCCTCAAAGATATGAAAAATACCAGTAAAATCAAGAAGAAGAAAGGATTTTTGACAGTGAAGACAAAGCTTTTGAATGCTCCCAAACTCTTAACGAGGAAGATAAATAAAGAGCAAAAATGGATCATTCTCTCAGAAAGTTCTGGGATCATTCAAAGAAGACTAATATTCACCTCATAGGAATACCTGAAGGCGAAAAAGTGGCTTTGCAAAGAACCAAGGCTCTTCTTCATGAAATTATGAAAGAGAACTTTCCAGATATGCCAAGAGATTCTGAAATTCAGAAAGCAGATAGTTTCAGAATCACAGCATGACTCAACTCGAATAAGACAACCCCCAGGCACATTATAATTAACTTCACTAAAGTTAATATGAAGGAGTAAATTCTGAAAGCAGCCAGATGTAAGAAAACCATAACCTACAAGGGAAAGAATATTAGAATGACTGCAGATCTCTCTGCTGAAAACTTTCAAGTCAGAAGAGGGTGGTCATCAACTTTTAACCTCCTAAAACAAAATAACTTTTAACCCAGGATCATGTATCCAGCTAAACTGAGTTTCATTTATGATGGAGAAATTAAATACTTTAATGACATTCACATGTTGAAGAAATTTGCCATCACTAAACCAGTTCTCCAGGATATTCTTAGACCTATCCTCCATAACAACCAGTGCAATGGTCCACCACAAAAGTAAAATCACTCAGAAACTTTTGATGTAACTCCAATTTCCACAGTGGTGAAAGGATTAAAAACATCCAGTGAACTTTTGAAAAACTCAATACCCAAAATTCTACCAGGCTTATCAATAATCTCAATTAAGTGAATGGCTTAAATTGTCCTCTAAAGAGGCACAGGTTGGTTGACTGGATACAAAAACGCAGGCCAGATATTTGCTGCATACAAGAATCTCATCTTACCTTAGAAGGTTAATATAGAGGCAAGGTGAAAGGATGGTCATCCATATTTCAAGCAAAGGGAAATCAGAAAAAAGAAGGTGGTGCAATTCTATTTGCAGATAAAATAGGCTTGAAACCAACAAAAGTGACAAGGATAAGAATGGTCACTTCATATTTGTTAAGGGTAATACTCAACATGATGAGATTTCAATTATTAATATTTATGCACCCAACCAGAATGAGCCTCAATTTATAAGAGAAACTCTAACAGACATTAGTAACTTGATTTCTTCTGGCTCCATCATAGTCAGAGATTTTAACACTCCATTGGCAGTGTTGGATAGATCCTCCAATAAGAAGCTGAGTAAAGAAATTTTAGATGTAAACTTAACCATTCAACATTTGGATTTGACAGACATTTATAGAACATTTCATCCAAACAAAACTGAATACATATTCTTCTCATCAGCCCATGGAACATACTCCAAAATAAATCACCTCTTAGGTAACAAGTCTAACCTCAGTAAATTTAAAGGAATAGAAATTATTCCTTGCATCTTCTCAGATCACCATGTAATAAAAGCTGAACTCAGTAAGAACAGGAATGTGTATAATCATACAAAAACATGGAAGTTAAATAACCTTATGCTGAATGATAGTTGGGTCATAGATGAGATTAAGAAGGAAATTGCCAAATTTTTGGAAGAAAATGACAATGAAGACATGAATTATCAGAACCTCAGGGATACCACAAAGGCAGTCCTAAGAGGGACATTTATAGCACTGCAAGCCTTCCTCAAGAGAATGGAAAGAGAGGAAGTTAACTTAATGGGACATCTCAAGCAACTGAAAAAGGAAGAACATTCCAACCTCAAACCAAGTAGAAGAAAAAAAAAAAAAACAACCAAAATTAGAGCAGAATTAAATGAAATTGAAAATAAAAGAATTATACAACAGATCAATAAAACAAAAAGTTGGTTTTTTGAAAAGGTCAATAAAATAGATAAACCTCTGGGTAACCTAACCAGAAAAAAAAAAAGAGTAAAATCTCTAATTTCATCAATCAGAAATGATAAAGACAAAATAACAACAGACTCCTCAAAAATTCAAAAAATCCTTAATGAATATTACAAAAAAATTATTCTCAGAAATAAGAAAATCTGAAGGAAAATGACTAATAGTTGGAAGTACGTCACCTTCCAAGACTTAGCCAGAATCAAGTGGAAATGGTGAACAGGCCTATATCAAGTTTTGAAATAGCATCAACTATACAAAATCTCCATAAAAAGAAAAGCCCCCGACCAGATGGCTTCATATCAGAATCTACCAAACCATTAAAGAGGAACTAGTACCTATATTACTCAGCCTGTTCCAAAATACAGAAAAAGAAGGAATACCACTCAATACCTTCTATGATGCAAACATCACCCTGATCCCCAAACCAGGAAAAGACCCAACTAGAAAATTATAGACCAATATCACTAATGAATATAGATGTAAAAATACTCAATAAGATCCTAAAAAACAGAATTCAGCAACACATCAAACAAATTATACATTATGACCAAGTCGGTTTTATCCCAGAGTCTCAAGGCTGGTTCAATATACATAAATCTATAAATATAATTCAACACATAAACAGATTAAAAAACGAAGACCGTATGATTCTCTCAATTGATGCAGAAAAAGCTTTTGATAATATCCAGCATCCCTTCATGATCAGAACACTTAAGAAAATTTGTATAGAAGGGACATTTCTTAAATTGATAGAGGCCATCTACAGCAAACCCACAACCAATGTTGTATTGAATGCAGTTAAATTGAAATGATTTCCACTCAGATCAGGAACCAGGCAAGGTTGCCCATTGTCTCCACTGCTCTTTAACATTTTTAGCCACCATAATTAGGGAAGAAAAGGAAGTTTTAGCCACCATAATAAGGGAAGAAAAGGCGATCAAGTGTATCCATATAGGGTCAGAAGATATCAAACTTTCACTCTTCACAGATGATATAATTATATATCTGGACTACACCAGGGATTCTACCACAAAACTCTTAGATGTGATCAAGGAATACAGCAGCATCTCAGGTTACAAAATAAACACTCATTAATCTGTAGCCTTTATATATACCAACAATAGTCAAGCTGAAAAAAACAGTCATGTTCTCTATTTCATTCACAGTAGTGCCAAAGAAGATGACATATTTGGGAGATTATCTAACAAAGGACATAAAAGATGTCTATAAACAGAACTATGAAACTCTAAGAAAATGAATAGCTGAAGATGTTAACAAATGGAAAAACATACCATGCTCATGGCTGGGAAGAATCAACATTGTTAAAATGTCCATACTATCCAAAACAATATACAATTTTAATGCAATCCCTATTAGAGCTCCACTGTCATACTTAAAAGAGCTTGAAAAACTAATACTTTGTTTCATATGGAATTAGAAAAAAACTCAAATAGCCAAGGCATTACTCAGAAATAAAAACAAAGCAGGAGGAATCACACTACCACATCTCAGACTATACTATAAACCAATAGTGATGAAAACAGCATGGTACTGCCACAAAGACAGAGCAGTAGATGTCTGGAACAGAATAGAGAACCAAGAGATGAACCCATCTACCTACTGTTATTTGATCTTTGACAAGACAATTAAAAACACTCAGTGGGGAAAAGATTCCCTATTTAACAAATGGTGCTGGGTGAACTGGCTGGCGACCCATAGAAGACTGAAATTGGACCCACACCTTTCACCATTAACTAAGATAGACTCTCACTGGATTAAGGCTTTAAAGTTAATACATGAAAATACACACATACTAGAAGAAAGTGCAGGGAAAACTCTTGAAGAAATCTTTTTGGGTGAATATTTTATGAGGAGGACCCTTCAGGCAATTGAAGCAACATCAAAAATACACTACTGGGACCTGCTCATACTAAAAAGCTTCTGCACAGCCAAGAACACAGTAAGTAACGCAAGCAAACAGCCCTCAGAATGGGAGAAGATATTTGCAGGTTATGTCTCCAACAAATGTTTAATAATCAAATCTACAGAGAACTCAAACGTATTAGCAAAAAAACCCAAGTGATCCCATCTCAGGGTGGGCAACAGACTTGAAGAGAAACTTCTCTGAAGAAGACAGGCTCACGTCCTACAGATATATGAAAAAATGCTTACCATCCTTAATCATAAGAGAAATGCAGATCAAAACCACTTTGAGATATCATCTAACTCCAGTAAGATAGCCCATAATCTTTGGGATATCACAAAATCCCCAAACCAGAGATGTTGGCATGGATGTGGAGAAAAGAGAACACTTCTACACTGCTTGTGGGAATGCAAACTAATACATTCCTTTTGGAAAGATGTTTGGAAAGATGTTTGGACACTTAGAGATCTAAAAATAGACCTGCCATTTGATCCTACAATTCCTCTACTAGGTATATATCCAGAAGACCCAAAATCACATTATAACAAAGATATTTGTATAAGATTGTTTATTGTAGCCCAATTCATAATTCCATAAATCATGGAAGAAGCCTAAGTGCCCATTGACCCACAAATGGATTAATAAATTGTGGTATATGCACACCATGTAATATTATGCAGCCTTAAATAAAGATGGAGACTTTACCTCTTTCATGTTTACATGGATGGAGCTGGAACATATTCTTGTTAGTAAAGCATCTCAGGAATTGAAGAAAAATTATCCAATGTACTCAGCCATACTATGAAACTAATTTATAGTTAGGAAGGCAATGTTAACCAGTTTGATGAATGTATTTTAAATTGTATATAAAACCAGTGCATGGTGCCCCAATATCGCATTAATGTACACAGCTATAATTTAATAATAAATAAGATAAAATTTACTGCCTCCAGGTGGCCAGAAGTTTCAAAGAACAAGCATTCAAGCAGCTGTTCTCCCTCATTGTTGTCAGGGACTTTATCAGAGTGTGGGTAGACAACTGATGGCATGTTTTTCCTTCAATGTTACTCTAGGTAAAATATAAAACAAAGAAGACTATAGACTAGCTAATCAGTAGACTTTTGAACACTAGAAAAAGAGGCAATCAGTTTTTGCAATGTATTTGTTTGACTACTGATTAACAGTGTGTACGTGCATAGCCAGCTATATAAACTGGAGAGAAATAAAGCTAATTGCTGTTTGCTACTAGAGCTTTCAGTCATCTTTATTCCATACAATTTCAAAAGCAAGCCCTATACTTTGCGACACTGACCACACACACAACTTATTAGTAAGCAGGTGTTGGACTTTGAACATTTGTGGTACATCAGGGTGGGAGTCTAACCCATGGGGAAAGAGCATGTAGTGATCCTTAAGCACATAGCCCTTGTATAGGCACTCTCTACAACTGTTGTATATTGTTTCAGTAAAAGGCCATAGCAGAGGTTACTCAGGGCACTCCTGTACCTATGGGAGCCTCATCTCTTGTAAGCTAGTATTTCAATCCATGTACCAGCTGTTTCCTGTGTATGGTGTCGGCGTGACATAGTGGTACTGACAAAGTTCTGTAAGAAATACAGGGATTATGTAAAATGGCCAAATATAAGAATCATAAGCATCCCTGAGGGTGAAGAAGAAAAGGTACAAGGCCAAGAAAATATATTTGAGGGAATAATTGGGGAAAACATTCCTAGTTTTGCTAGAGATTTGGCTATCTAGATACAAGAAGCTCAACAAACACCTAGGAAATTAATTGTAAAAAAGGAATCAACAAGGCATATACTCATCAGATTGGCCAAAGCGAACATGAAGGGGAATGTCTCTGAGTGATGAGGCAAGAATATCAAGTAACTTACTACAGAGAACCCATCAGACTAACAGCAGACTTCTCAAGAGAGACCTTATAAGCCAGAAAGGAATAGGGTCCTGTCTTTAGTCTCTTTAAGCAGAATAACTGTCAGCCAAGAAAGTTGTGCCAGCTAAACTAAGTTTCATGAATAATGGAGAAATAAATTCTTTCCTAGAGAAGTAAACTTGTCTCTACTAGACATGCCGTACAGGAAATTATCAACAGTGAATTACACAACAACAGCACAGCAGATACCCAACCAGTGTAAAAACACCCCAAAGTTATAGCTTGTAGCTGTTATAAAACAATAGCACAAAAGGTAAAACAAAACAATAAGGTATCATTTAATATGCTGAATAGGATGGCATCCCAAATATCAATATTAACCCTCACCATGTTCAGAATGCCCAACTGTATGAATGGATGAAAAAACACAACCTAAACATTTGCTTTGTTCATGAAACCCATCTGAACCATAAGTATTCACACAGACTTAAGGGGAAAAAGAAATATTCCACATAAATGAAAACAAAAAGTGAGCAAGTGTAGCCACTCCATATTAGATAAAGTAGAGCATATAGTAACAATGGTTAAAAAAAGACAAAGATGGTCATTATATAATGGCAAAGGGAGAAATTCAACATGAAGACATCACAGTCTTAAATATGTATCCAACTAACAAGAGTTCCCAGTTTCAGAAAGTAAATTCTTTTAGATATAACCAAAGAAATAAATAGTAGCTTCTTAATAGTCAGGGGAATCAGAACTCCACTGACAGAACTACACAGATTATTGAAGTTGAAAATGCATAAAGAGACCCCAGACTTAAAAGAACTCTAAAACAAAGGGACCTAGCAGACATTTTTAGAACATTCTACAGAAAAACTAGTGATAATATTTTTTCCTTTTTCTTTTTTTTTTTCTTTTTTTTTTTTTTTTTGTTGTTGTTCTAGTTTTTGACCAGGGATGGGTTTGAACCCACCACCTCCAGCATATGGGGCCAGCACCCAACTTCTGAGCCATAGACACCACCCTGAATATATATTTTTCTTTTCAGCACATAATATCTTAGGCCACAAATCAAGTCTTGGCAAGTTAAAAAAAAAAAAAAAAATTGAAGTCATACCATGTATCTTCTCAGGCAATAGTGAAATAAAACTAAAAATCAATTCAGAGAAAAAAATTCAAATCAACACAAAATCCAACAACCTGCTGCTGCTGAATATTGTTTGTGTCAATGATGAAATTAAGATGGAAATCAAATGATTTCTTGAACTGAATGTCAAAGGGGACAAGGGTTTCAAAATCTATGTGATACAGAAAGTCAACCTACGGGAAAGTATAGCCTTAAGTGACATCATCAAGAATACAAAAAGATAACAATTTAACAAGAAAATGTCACATTCCAACAATCTAGAAAAAGAAGAATAAACCAAACTCAAAGTAAGCAGAAGAAAGAGAATAACAAAGATCAAAGAAGAACTAACTGAAATGGAAACCAAAGAAACAATACAAAGAATTAGTGGAAAAAAGTATTTGTTCTTTGCAAAGGTAAACAAAATTAGTAGACCACCAGCCAGATTAACCACAAATAGAAAAGAAAGAACTCAAGTAACCTCAGTTAGAAATTAAAAAGGGGACATTAAAACTGATATTATAGAAATCCAAAATATCATCTGTGAACACTATGAAAACTTCTACCCAAAGAAACTAGGAAACCTGGAGGAGATGAGTACATTGTCGGAAACACATAACCTTCCAACTCTGAAGTAGGAGGAAATAGAAACCTTTTCCAGACCAATAATGAGCAGTGGGATTGAAGCAGTAACAGAAAATCGTTCAACAAGAAAGGCTCCACATTAGACAGATTCACAGTCAAATTCATACAGACCTACAAAGAACTGTACCTCTCTTTCAGAAACTATTCCATAGAATCAAGGAGGAAAACCCCGTCTCATTCTGAAAAGCTAACAACAAGATGTTATCAAAGCAAGGAAAGAACATAGCAAAAAAAGAAAACTACAGACTGACATCCCTTATCATCATAGATACAAAAATCCTCAAGAAAATACAAGCAAAGCAAACTCAGTAGCATATCAAACATATAATCCACTATGTTGAAGTATATTTTATTCCAGGGATGTAAGAATAATTTGGCATATGCAAATAAGTAAACATAATTAACCTTATCACCAGAAACAAAAAACAAAGCCTACATAGTTATCTCAATAGATACAGGAAAGGCAAAATCTAGCACCTTTTTCATGATAAAAACCCTCAAAAAATTAGGCATAAAAGAAACGTACCTCAAAATTATAAAAGCTGTATGTGCCAAATTCACAGCCAACATCATACTGAGTGAGGAAAAGTTAAGAGCTTTCCCTCTAGGAACTGAAACAAGACCGGGTGCCCACTGTTATCACTTCTACTCAACGTAGTATCCAGACAGAGCAAGTAGGCATGAGAAGGAAATCAAAGGCAACCAAATTGGGGAAAAAGAAATCAAACTGTCTCTGTTTGCCAAGGATATAATCTTGTACCTAGAAATCATATAGACTCTATTAAAGGACTTTTGGAATTGATGAATTAACTCAGTAAAGTCTCAGGTTATAAAATCAATGCACACAAATCAGTAATATTTTCATATATTAATCTATGTACTAATAACAATCAGGTGGAAAGTCAAGTCACAGACTCAATACCATTTATTATAACTAAAAAGAATATAAACTACCTAGAAAAATACTTAACAAATGAGGTCTTAACAAAAGACTTCTATAAAGAGAAATTCAAAACACTGATGAAAGAAATCTTATATGGCACAAAAAATGGAAAACATCCCATATTCATAGATTGGTAGAATCAACATTGTTAAAATGCCTATATTGGGGACCAAAGAGATTTATAGATTAAACACAATCCCCACTAAAATACCAGCATCATATTTCACAGAGCTAGAAAAAAAAATTGTAAACTTCATCTGGAACCAAATAGAAGCCTGTATAGCCAAAGCAATCGCAAGGAAAAAGAAGAAATCTCAAGGCATCGTATTACCTGTCAAATTATATTCCAAGATTATAGTAACCAAAACAGGATGATACTGGTATAAATGTAGAGACATGGATCCATTCATTATTAGGAACATGCAAATATTTAAAAGCTTAGTGATAGCAGTCACATCTACTAGAATGGCTAAAAAACAAATTCAATTAAAAAAGACACACCAAAGGTTGCTGAGGATGTGGAGCCAAAGGATCATATGCGCTGTTGAGGATGCTTATAGGTTAAGGAGTTTATGTGACATTTAAGTTGCACTTAAAGTGACTCTCTCAACCCCATTCCCAGATATTCTCCTAGATCAAGGAAAGTGTATGTCCACACAGGAACTAAATATGAACCTTCTTCTTTATTTTTTTTTTATTATAGATAAAAATATGAACCTTCTTAAGACTTTTATCAATAATCACTAAAAACTGGAACCTACTCAAATGCTTATCAAGACAGATATATTACAACTGCACCACATACATGCAATGGAATATCCTCAGCAGTAAAGAGAAACTGAATGCATGCAACATCATAACCCAATTTCAAAAGCATTTTGTTAAATGGAAAGAACTAGACATGAAAGTCTATATTCAGTTTGAATCTATTTATATGGTTTTCTGGAAAAGGCAACACTATAAGGACAGAAAACATGAGTGTTGGAGGAAGAAAATGACTAAAAAGGGGCGACAGGCAGCTTTGAGGGAAACCTTCTACAGCCTGATTTTGGTGGTGTTGACTGTATATATTTGCCAAAACTCACTGACATATGTACTTAAAGAAGAATGAATTTTATTTCATGCAAATTATATCTCAATAAACATGCCTAAAATGAATCATTAGGCTTATGAAAGAGGATTTAAGAGATTGTTTCAGACAAGCAATCTGTTTATGGTTAAAAAGATGATGGAGTTCTACACAGCTCTCAAAAAGAATAACGTGTTCATGTGGTTATAAATAATTTTTTTAGGTACATCATAAGCTTTTTTAAAACAAAGCAGGGCACACATTGTATGAAGAATAATGAAGAAATGGAAAATATAAACAGATATGTAATCTACTAAGGAGCTTAAATCAGTAATTAAGATCCTCCCCCCCAAGAAAAGCCCAGGACCATATGGCTACACTGGTGAATTCTAACAAGCATTTAAAGGGGGAATTAATACCAATTCTCCCTCAAACTCTTAAATGGAAGAAGATGGAACACTTTCAAATTCCTTCTATAAGGCCAGCATCACCCTGATATAAGACTAGACAAAGATACCTTGTGAAATAAAACTGCAGGCAAACATCCCTGCTGAATATTGATGCAAACATCCTCAACAATGCACCAGCAGAGAGAGCTGAGCAGAACATTAAAGAAATATTATACATTACAACCAAGAGTGATTTATTTTTGGAATGTAAGATGGTTCAACATATGAAAATCAATTAACCTTATATACCACATTAGTATAACAAAATGAAGGCAAAAACCACATAATCATCTCAACTAATGCAGAAAAAAACATTTGATAAAATGTAACACTCAACAAATTAGAAATGAAATGTTGAATTATATGATCTCTATATGATCTCATAATTCACTTCTAAGGGTATGCCCAAATGAATTGAAAACAGAGTCTCTAAGAGACACTCATAAACCCATATTCTTGGCAAGATTATTTCTAATAGCTAGAAGATGGAAGCAATCCAAGTTAGCCCATATACATACAATGAAATATTATTCAGTCCTAAAAGAAAGGAAATTATAGCATATGCTACAACAAGGATGAACTCTGAAGACATCACAGTAAGTGAAATAGGCCAGTTTGAAAAGAAAAATGCTGTGTTATTTGATTTATACGAGATATTCAAAGTAAATATAGAGACAGAAAGTAGAATGGTAGTTGGAAGGTACTAAGGGAGGAACTGAAAGGAAATATTGTTGTTTGTTGAAGACGGAGTTTCAATTTTGCAAGACAAAGTCTGGAGATTGTCGAACAGTGTGAATGTACTTAACACTACTAACTTATCCACACTAAAAAAAAAAAAAAAAAATGGTTTAAGATGGCAAGTTTTATGTTATGTGTATTTTATCACAATTAAATTTTTTTTTTTTAAATTAAAAAACCAAAGTACAGAACATCTTTAACACCACTTATACAATTAAAAGTCATAACTAAAAATTTAATTGGGGCAGAAAAAGTAAAGATTAGGGATAAATGGAAGGATTAATTTTGTATTTTACTTTTGCCTTTGAGGTTTTTTGAAATTTTTTCATTAGTGTGTATTGACTTTAAGAAAAAAAATACTTAGAAAGGGAGATTGATAGAGATAGGTAGGTAGAAAAATAGACCAAAAGAGACTTTGGTAGGATAGGTAGGTCAAATTGCTGTTTGGTTGATTCTGACTCACAAAAAATGGCAATCTCATGAAATTTAATAAAATAGAAGAATCACTAAAAGAAAAAAAAGGCATATTATTTAATCTTTAATTTTTTTTCACTTTTGAGTTTGTGAATTCAAAAACAGCTCTTGATTTAGTGTCATAAAGTTCTAAGTCTCTTGAGTTTTTGACAGTAGGGGTCACTGAAAGTTTTGGGGGGTTTTTTGTTTGTTTTTTGCAGTTTTTGGTCAGGGCTGGGCTTGAACCCGCCACCTCAGGCATATGGGGCCAGCACCCTACTCTTTTGAGCCAGAGGCGCCACCCACTGTTAAAGTTTTGAGACAGATCATGTTACGGTCCACTATTTCACTTTCAAGAAACACCGTTGACAGTGTTCTTCTACCCTTGGGCTTACCAGTGTTTCTGGAGGGGCTTCATTTGTTTCTGGCTGTGCAGATTTTGTTTCTTGATTTTTGTGTATCTCAAAACTTTTGTAATAACCAATGTAATCCAAATTACCTCTGAAATTCTGCTTGCGAAGTATTTTTATTTTGTGAAGTATCTTAAAAAATATTTCAAGAGAGCACATTTGCATGTTTTAGAAGTGGCATCGCCTTTTTTGAATCTATATCAGTATGAAGGACTCAGACCTGAACCATGATTGTCATTGAGGAGAAGCTTACAGGGTTTGATTCAAAAATATTTTTTGCTAGTGACAGAGCTCATGTTCCTTAGGCGGATGATGAATAGTAATAGTTGAAGCATATTATAAATATCCTTCCTTGCTAATGTATTACATTTTATTAGCTAGATCAATATTGCTGTAATTTCTACCCATTAGCATCTCATTGCTGTAAAGTACATAAAAATATTTACATTAACACGGATCAAAATTGCAACAGTATGTATTAAAATATGAATGACATATAATCAGAATTTTCTGTTCCTACTGCCTCCAGTTATTTGTGACCCCAGATACGAAGTTCAAGTTTATACTTAATAGCACAATTATGTAAATCTGTAATTCTAACACTGAATTACAGCTGGTAATGATCAATAATTATATTTATGTATGATGTGAAGTTAATACTGCCACCATAGATTAATGTAAACAACGAAATTATTTCTGCAGTCAAGAGCTAACAAATCATCATAAACAAAGAGAACTAAAACAATCTTTTCAGAGCTGAATTCTTCCAGCAGAGTAAACAGATTTTTTTACTCCCACTGAATGCTAAAGCCCCGATTATAGACAGCACGACTCTCCCCAAAATGTCACAAAGGCCGAATGTTTCACTGGACTTTTAAATTTTTTATTTCAGCCTTTAGGAAAAGGCAAAGTATTCTGAACTATCTGATAAGCTCTATTGGGAAAAACACTAGGATAGGTGAAAGACAGAGAAAGTAGAGATGTCAGAGAAATACAACCAGTTAATTTAGAAAATGATTTGGCAAATTTTGCGTCTTTGGGTACATTGTGGATTTCTAGGTCTTTCCACAAAACGTAATTCTTTGCCAATATAATGGACAATTGTACAGAGCTATACCATTGTCTGGCCCTTTTCTGAATTAGAGTCACAAATTAATAGAACAAAAAATGGAAAATATTACATGTAAGAAAGACTAGTTTTTAACAATTATGAATTTTATGGACCAGAGAGAAGACTCATGAATCATTTGGTATATCTTTGCATCACTCAGTGCTGTGTGAATAGATACACAGGTGGACGTAGGTAGGCCTCACTGCAATACAATGAAATCATCTGAAGAACAAATCTGATATTGTAAAACTGTTGTGCTTCTTGATACAACTAAAAATTATGTTATATTTCCAATTTCACAGTCCGATTAAAACAAGAATGGACATATGAGGATGGACATTTTATATGTTTTATTCATTCTTCATTTACTGATGTTTAGATGACACGCATGTGGTATTCCCATGGGCCAGACACTATTCTCGGCACTTTGCATACAGTAATTTATTATTTCTCACAATTGCTCTGTGAAGTAAATACTATCAATATCCTCATTTTACAGATGAGAAAAATGGAGGAGGTGCATATGGGCCCAAGCTCATGTGATTATAATAAATAGAGGAGGAGGCAGAACTTAAACTGCTTTTGCTTGAAACTAAAATCACATTCTGTGCTTCTCACCACACTTCCTAACACAGTCACATCAGTATGATGTAGTAGAAATCTGCTGACACAAGTTTTGGTTTCCTAAATTAAGCTGGGTGAGGGATGAAGCCTCATCCGCTTCTCCTTCAAGGTCTCCCCTTGCTAGAGCTACTAACACCTGGGAAGCAAATGATCCTTCTGTTTGGGGTGCTTCTGTTTGTCATCATCCCTGGCTTCTAGACGTCCCTAGATGCCTCTGCGCCTCCCCTTCAGCTACAAGGACCAACATGTCTCTGGAGGATAAAATCAACTCTAGCTAAGGAGTACTGAGTGTCAGCCCAATCCTGACAACTGCGTGTAGTGAAAAGGGATTTTCAATAGATGTTTTTAAACAACATTCAATAAAAGTCAAATGTCCTTATTCACAATCTACCTAGGAAAATTTACATTTTGATGTTATCAAGGATGAAGCTGAGAAATGAAAAATGACAGTAAGAATCAATTATTCCCACTTGTCATGATGTTACCAAGGATGGTGGCCTCTCCGTCCTTTACAGACTCTCATCTCTGGTATATCCTGTTTTTCACTTGTAGTATACTGACAATATAGTTAGACAATGGAAAGGAGATAATTTTTACTCCTTTTAACCCATTGGTGCAACTACTTTCTATATGTAAATATTGACTACTTCTAAGAGTAAGTTAAAGCCTTCTGTTTGAATTTATCTTATTTTAGGTAAAGTTCTCGTTTCTTTTAAAGGTCCCTTTAATAGTATAATTCCATTCACTGTTACATTATATACAGTTTTCTTGGGGTGGAAGAAGTAATTACTGGTTTTTGGCCCAATTCTCTTTCTGAGTAACCCTAGCCACCATCTTAGCAAAGCGAGAAAAGCAGAATATCTAAACCCTCCTGCTTTAGTTCTTTATAGCAGGATGTTCCTCTCATATTGTAAAATTTCATCCAGTGACCTGAGATGATAAAGCTGCATATTTTACCTGGTCCTTGTGAGAACTGCTAGGCTACTTAACCAAGGATAATCTTCTTTAATCTAGATTTTCAGTACAAAGATGGTTCAAAGACAATGCATTCACATGAAATGTATTTGTTTAACAAACATCTATGTAGCATTTATTATGTATCGGTTACTAATCTAAGAGATTCATAAAGATTAGCTTGTTTAACTACCATAGTACTATTTTTATAATCCAACTTTAGAAACAAACAATTGAGAACATTTAAATAGCTTGCCTAAGGTCACATGGTGAAGAAGTATCAGAAGAATAGTTTGGATGTAGGCAGCATGTTTCTAGAGCAGGCACTCAACGCTAGGAATCATATTTTAACACAGTCTATTTAGTTTTTAACTTGAAAATACCTCCAGAGTTCCTATTGTTATTTTTATTCATATAAGTATTTGTAAAGTAGAGCCCCTAGGCCAAGTTTCCGCCAAGTTTCCGTCTGCCTCTGTGCGTGCACATGCGCGTGCACAAGACTTTGGGACCAAACCTTTTTTTTTTATTGCATGAGTTGCCAACATTTGAAAAATTGGGAAATTTCTCAGAAAAATATGCATTTCTGCTTTCTCTTGAAATATTTGGAAGATCAAAAAATAACAGATTTAGTTTTCTTATATGGCAACAATCTGTCGCAGCCGAGCAGCTGCACTTTTTATTTGGGACATGCAAGCCCAGCACTCTCTAGGGCTCTGCGTCTCCCAGGGCTGCTTACCATCTCCTGCCTGGTCTCTGCGGGAGGCTGAGTCTGGGACACCTATGCTGGTCCCTGAAAGGGCTGCAAGAAGCAAGGCAGAGCTCAGTTCTCAGAGGACATAAGATTCCAGGAAGGCTCCAATTTCTAAAACTTGAGAAAAATATCCAGAAACCAATGATTCCATTATACAAATTACAAATGTATGTTACAAATTGCAATGTAAAAATCAGTGTCAGACTTTGCAAAAAATTACTGACATTATCCTAGAGCAGGCAGCATAGCCTCCTCCTGAGGAGAAGTAGGAATTAACGTAGCAAGCGGGGAAAGAGTTGATAAAAAAAGTCGGCCCAGCAGTGCAGAGTGGAGGTTTACAGGAGAAGCCTCTAATCTTGTCTTCTCATTATTGAACATGTAAAATGTGAATGATGTTGATGAAAATGTCATTGCATTTCTGGATTTTGTATGTTACCTGAGCTTTATTTTGACGGAAGAAACACATGAAATGTAAATTGTTCTACACGGCTCTCTAGTAACAGATAGTGGAGCATATTTGCTGAATTCTGTGAAAGGAGGAAATATTTATGGATTTACTAAATGGGAGAGGAGAGCTGTTACAAACGGCTTCAACTTCACTTTGCTAGACAGTGGAATTTCACAAAGTCCAGCAGTTTGATGTGGAATGGTGGACAATTGAGAGAGAAAGCAGCTGAGAGACTGTAAATAATTTGTAAGTGGCATAATTTATTACATGGCAACATCTTAGTATGGTAGTTAGTAAAATATTTGGAACTAAATCATGGGCAATTATCTTTTTTAAATAAGAGATATTTATGGACAAAGGTATGTATGAGTAAAGGAGAAAATCTTCAACATCACACTGAACCTATTACATTTTTCCCCCTATAGAAAAGCAGAAATACTATAATGCCTTTAGGGTCACAATTGCACGATTTGCTGCATGAATGCTATTTTCAGGAAAATGTTTTGCATAAATCCTAGCAACATTACAGAAGCACTTATTATAATTGCATAGATGTACTCACCGGTATTTGGCATTAGAAATATGTACCATGGTATCTTGATAGATGATGTCTGTGGAACTGGGAGAAAGCATTGAGCAATTGCACATAGGCCAAGCCTATTCTGCAATCTGAAAATCCATCTGAGAACTAAAGATTAAAATGTATTTAGACTGTGTCTGTCGGATAAAGAATTGCATTCTGGTGGCTGGGCACAGCAGACTTCCAGGGCAGGAGGTATCTTGGTGTAGAGACTGGGTTCCTCTCCCATGTTGGCAGCACATGAAGATGGTGAGAGAATGCTCCTCAAATTGTGTTCTAATGTTAACTATTTTTAAAAAGTGAAAAATATATTAGGTGGTCCATAGCCAGGTCATGAATCCAAGGGTCTGGGTTATGTAATTTCTGATTTCTTGATGTTACTCAATAGAACAGAAATCATAGCATCGAAATATTTTTCCAACATCAGTGGCCACTTTAATGAAGGAATCACGGTCCTAAGTATTTCCTTTTTTAACTGAGACTAAAGTACAAATCTATATAACCATGTGAACTGAAAAATGGCTGGTTTGATATTTTGTGTTTCCCATGACTCACAAGGCTCGTTCCTGTACAAACCATCGCGTGCACTCAGCCCTGAATACACCTAATGAGTAAAAGTGATGATCTGAGTTCACTCGTCAAGTGTCTAAAATATTCATGGGGTGGTCTAGATATTTTAACCAATGACTTATTTTAGTTTTAATCCTTGATTTCTTAATGATCACATAGACTAGATCTAAACTGCCTTCATTAAATTAGATCAGAGGTGTGATTGAAGTGCTCTTCTGGCCAAAGTATCATTTTTGACTTGCTGAGAAAAGTGACGACAGTGCCTAAACCTCCACTCGTGATATTAAATTCTAAGTTTCCTTACACCTTGTTAGGTAGGTTTTATTTCTCTGTGGTATTTTCTCACAACAGAAAGCACATACCACCTCCTAGATTTAGTATGTACTTGATCAGGTTTAGATTTGCCTATATATTTCATCTTTTTATCCTAAATAATAAGGAGCTAATAAGATCATTTTTCTCTCCTGTGTCAAGTGCCCTGAGGTCTGCAGAACAGGGCTGGTTTTGCAGCTTCGCCGGTGGCTTCAAGTCTGGGTTCTTTCTGGCTCATCCCTCTGTCACTCACAGGGTACTGTCCTGGAGTTCTAGGTGGCTAGAGAAACTCTTACTGTCTCTTGCATGTCCTAGCTGGCAGGAGGAAGTACTCTCCTCCTCTTAGAGCAAATAATAACTTATTTCAATCTTTTGACTCAATCTCAGTCTTTCCTACAACAGAAGCTGGGAAATGCAGCCTTTCAGCTGAGAGTGTGCCAGCCCATTAAAAATTGAGATTATTTCAAAACCACTAAGGGTATATTATAAATGTCTTACCACAAAATAAAGTAAGTGAGGTGATTGGCTATGTTAATCGGTTTGATTTAAGCATTCCACATTGCCTATTAGATCATCACACTGTACCCCATAAATGTATACAGTTATGATTTAATTAAAAGTTAAAAAAATAAATAAAATTGAGATTCTATTGTTAAACAAGGACAGGATGGATTTTGGAAGGCAACTATCATTCCTCTCCACAGTACTGAGCAAGAATTAGTTGAACAGCGATTGTCACGTAGAGATTTCTGACGTGTGCTTTGAGAGTCACTAGAACTTGACAAGGTGTTTGAAATCACCTAACTTCACATGATTTGGTGACTCATGGTATTGAAATTGTAACTTGAATTTAGCATATCAGATTGTGCTGTAACTTCTTGAAGTATGAATCTATTTATCTTCAATTTCTGTGCTGAAGGCAACAGCTGCATCTTACCCATGAACCCCATGATAGAAACATGTGTCTGCTTTCTATTTCAGTCTTGGCGTGGTGACTGTGAAAGACTCTGGTTAGCACTAGGTTACGCTTCTAATATGTCACTTACTGTTACTGATGTGGTGCCAGTTTTCCCGTCACATCTATTACTAGGCAGCACATTTATAATCCTTATAAATAAAATGGGATTATACTCTGTTGCAGAAGACCTAAACCTTAATTCTGTCCCTAAAAATATACACCCCCACTAATTTGTACATTTTACATTTTGTTTTCTATTTTTCACTCAAATTCTGATACGATTACTTAAAACTGTCAAACACTCTAGAAAGACTGAAGAGAAAAAAATCAGCTAAAAAATTATACAGTTGGCAGCACTGTGCTAAAGAAGGATAAGACTCTATGTGTTTGTTATTTTAAAAACAAGAGATGATCATTTTGTTTGATTTCTTTTGGTTTCTTAGAGAACGTTACATCCTTGCCTTGCTCAGAAATTTGATTTTTACCACTTTTTAGTGAAGGCATTGTCTTTATCCCAAAGTCAGAATTTCACAAGGTTTAGAAAATTTTTTAAGAAAATATCCATTATAGACAGTAGTATTTATTCAAAATCTTCCTAAGACTATTTGATAATTGTGATTATTGCTTTATTATATTTTTGAGTCTTACATTTTGTATAGACAACACTGATAGATTGAATCTTTCAGCCTTTTCTAATGAATATTTTACTATCTTGGATCCATCCTATTGACCTGGGACTTAATTCTTAACTGCATCCATTTTTAAAAATGTAAAACTTTCATTAAGGTATAAAGAACATACAGAAAAGCTATTTATCCAAAATTCATACCTTGATGACTTTGTGCAAAGTGACTGTACAACTGGCAAAAAAAAAAAAAAAAAAAAGAATATTATTAGATACCCAATGCCACCTTTTGGCATTTTTTCTAGTTGGCACTGCTGTTCAGACCTCTGTCACTAAAGAGTGGTGTTAACTATTTTTGGACATTATATTAATGCAGTTATGCGATACATACATCACTTTAAAATTTGTTTTTAGGGTCACAGGTGTTTTGTATATAGTCGTAGCTCATTAATTGTCATTGCTGTTTGATTTTTAGTTTCCTTGCTTTGCAGCAGTTTTACTCTGGTGTGTCTTGGGGTAGTTTTCTTTGTAATTACTCTGCACAAGACTCCAGCACTCTGACAGTCCAGGATGACCTGATGTCTTTTAGAAGTTTTAAAAAGCTTACAAGTTGTATCTCTTCAAAAATTGTTTATCTCCCTTTCTTTCCCTTTCTCCTCTCGTTTTGGAAGTCCAGTTTACACATAGGCTAGACTTTTTTCACTTATTCCACATTTATGCTTTTTTTTTTTTTTAATCAATGTGTCTTTCTCTCCGCACCTTCATCTGTTCATCCATTCTGATATATTATATTGTTCTGCACACGTTCCATTGCTGTTAAATAGTCTTTCAGCAATGTCTAAAATGCCGTTAATTCTACTTACTATGTTCCTAATTTCACGTATTTTATTTTTCAGTTCCAGAATTTCCAGTTCATTCTCTTTAAAGGTTTTAGTTCCCTGTTGAACTTTCATATCTTTCTTCATTTCCCTTATTTTTATGAATAAATTTATCATAATAATTTTAAAGTTAATTCCAAAATAGGATGATCTTTGGATAGTGGGTTTATTTATTTATTTATTTTTTCCTTTCTTTTATACTTTAGTTTTTTGGCTTGTGGTTTTTGTCTTTGATGTGCTAAGTAATTTTTGGTCAAATGCTTGAAATTATATATAAAACTGTGGGAGCTGCATATGCATTACTTTGTCCTTGGTGGACAAAAGAGTAAGCGCTGATCACCCCGCACACACTGAGGACGCAGCTCTTTGAGGCTGCTCTGCAGCCTTGGATGGCCCAGCCTGTCCTTGAGTCGCCCTGAACCTTAGAGCTTTCAGCTCGATGGATGAAAAGTCATGTGGGGCCTCAATTTCTGTATATAACTCAAATTCTGATTTTTAATTTTTAAGGTAAGTCAAAACCTCAATCTTTTTAGAAATTTTATGCTTTTTAGAGATCAGATGCTTTAGCTTTTAGCCCTCTTCTTTGCTTATTCCAAGAACTTAGTCACTCTTCTCAGGTAAAACACAGTCATATACTTGAGTCTACTCTCCAAGTCTTACTAAAAGCTATTTTGTTTTTTTCTGTTTCCTAGAAGCAGCACTCCGTTAGTCCAAAGCCACGACTCCTGCTCAAAGGTAGAATTGGCAAATGCACCACCGGAAAGTGACTCTGTGAAAGTCACCCGCCTAAGACTCTTCCGTCTCTGGAGTCTTAGACCCTCCTGCTATCTCACCATTTTTTATTGCCTTGAAATGGATACATTGGTGCTTTTTCATTTTTTCCCCTTGTGGGATCACTGGGATGCCCATGGCTACCCAAACCCACCTGGCATGATCTACTTTTTAAATGACTGATTTGTTCAATAGTATATTTTATGAATAATTTGGGAATTAACTTCTCTACCTTTGTAGTGTGTAACTGATGAGCTTTAAACATTAAGAGTCTGACTATATAATGTATGTACGTACTTCCAGTATATGTATAGGGTTATGTCATCTTACGAATTGAAACCTATAGAAAAGAAGTAAATTCCATCAGGAAGTGTCTCATACTAACTAAATAATTGAACCATCTTCAAATGCGTTCAGTCAATGTGTTATATAAAAATCTTTAAAATTAGAAATTGACTCTAAAATAAATTATGCATCAAGAAAATTATTGTAAAATCTGACGAAATTTTACCTGCCAGAACTAGGAGAAATGAATGGGGTAAATTTTGTGTGCTTCATTTCCTCATTCCTATTGTTATTTTATATTTAAAAAAGTTCCTCTGGTTAACACATCTTATCTTTATACTTGGATAATACATTTTTTTTTTTTTTTGAAGTTTTTGGCGGGGGCAGGGTTTGAACCTACCACCTCTGGTATATGGGGCTAGCACCCTACTCCTTTGAGCCACACGTGCCTCTAATAATAAATACATTTTTAAAAATGATGATAAATCTTATATTTTCCAATTTCTATTTATAGGTTTTTTTCTCTCAAATATGATTATAAATTCAATTGTCAGCTATACAGTGGTGATTCCTATTCTATACTATTTTCTTGGGACAACGAATTGTGTATGGATTAAGTTATTGTGATTTAAATATCACATGAGAATTTAAGACTCAACATGGTAAAACTTTATCTATACTTTATGAATCCTAGCTGCATTGAACAAGAGGTAAGCATATAATTTATATTAACTCACTGACTGATTGAATGACATCCTTGATCCAATTTAAATCCAAAAATCCTCTTCTCTATTCATTATCTTGGTAAACACACAAGAGAGCGACCACCCCTTGAAATTATCCCAGGGTCCAAATATCACTTTCCATTTCTCATTTAAAAAACTCTCTCTCTTTATTTGGGTTTTTAATTCAAATTTCTGTCAAGCAGTGTTTCTCAATTATCTGTAAGAATGTGCTTTCCTATACCTATTTAAGAATAAAACACATAAATCTAACTGGAATGTCTGTGTATATTGTTAGGGCTTATTGAGTGATGGATTTCATACTGGGATGATTAAGAAAAGATGCATCAATTACATTGAGAACTCCTCAAATATTGGCCAATCTAAACAGTCATTCAGTTTCATCAGAAAAGAATCTTTAGAGACGGATAGACTGGAAAATTGGTTTAATATGTTCTGGGATATTTCTCTTTCTCACTCACTGTCTCTGTAGGGGTATGCCTGTTTGTGTGTTGAGGATGGGGTGATTACACAATTAAGTGCATAAATTTTTAATTACATCTCTGATTTCAATAAGTCATATTTACCCATTGCCATTCCTAATGTCCCTCGAGCTAGAGGCTCTCTGGTTGAATACCTTCAAAGAACAAACCTCCAAGCTTCTGTCAGGTATAGGACAGTCAACCAGTTGGGCTTGCCAATTGATGGAGAAGTCCTAGGTTAGGCTGTCTGTGTTCCCATAATAGCCTGTGTATAACTATCACTACACAAATTATAGTATGTTAAACTGTGGTAGATGTTTATTTACTTGAAATGTTTAGGTTTAGAAGGTTACCAATTAAACCATGCTGTTGTTAAGATATTTAATGAGAACTCTTTCAAAACAATGTTTAATACATATTTTTAAATTCATGATTTTTTTCATAACTAACCACATTTTTGAAACAAATTTTTATGGAGTTAATGTTAGGCATAAATTTAAGAGGTGGAGATACATCAATGAACCAACTTATAGATGATCTGTGATTTCTGAAGTGGCAAAACAGACATTAAACATAAAAATTATAAATAAGTTATATAATGAGTTAGAAATTGATAAATGTATGAAGAAAAACAAAGTAAAATAAAGAAGTTGATAAATTCTGTGGAGATGAAAAATATATTAGAACAGGGGGAGGAGAATTGGGAGTGTTGGGAGAAGAATTCGGTTTGCCTTAGGTCTCAATTCAGCAAAGACTGGGAGAAAAATTATTAGCTAAATAAGTATGTGGAGTAAGAATGTTCCAAATAGAGGAAATAACTAGAGCAATCACTTCTAAAAGAAGGGTGAGTGGTTTCATGTGACTAGAGTAGAATGACTATGAAAAGGGAGAGTGGTCGAAAGTGTGAGAAGAGAGGAAACAGGCCTGAGTTAATGTTGGGAGTTTTAGGCCATTGTAAGAATCTTGGCTGTTGCACTAAATGAAATGTATCATTGCTGAGTTTTGACAATGATAGGACAAAATCACAATTACAGTTATAGGACCACTCTGGTTTCTGTAGTAAGAACACTGCAGGGGGTGGCACCATAGCTCAGTGGGTAGGGCACCGGCCACGCAGGGAGGCTGAAGGTTTGTGTCAGGCCTGGGCTTACTGAACAACAATGACAACTGTAACCAAAAAGTAGCCGGTCATTGTGGCAGATGCCTGTAGTCACACCTACTCAAGAGGCTGCGGCAAGAGAATCGCTTAAGCCCAAGAGTTTGAGGTTGTTGTGTGCAGTGACAACACAGCATTCTACTGAGGGCAACATAGTAAGACTCTCCAAAAAAAAGGAAAAAGAACACTGCAAGAGTAAAGAGTGAAATCAAGTAGGCCCATCAGAAGGGTATTGCAAATGGTGGGGCTGGTAGCAGTAGATGTGAAGAGAGATGGTTAGATTCTGGATACTTCCAGGTAAAGTTCATGAGATTTACGGATTTATTAAACATGGCTTTTGATCTGAAGGATAAAATGATCATCAACTGGGGAGTAAAAGGCTGTATGTAGAGCAGATTTGGGGAGCTCAGATTAGGGGGCATGTGTTAGATTTGTCTAGTAGACATTGATGTGCCCATGCCAGGTCATCAGTTCAGGAGACAGAGTTAAGCTCCAAATGTTCACTGAGATTGTCCCCATACAGATGCTACTTAAAGCCATGGGATTATGTGAGATCACAGAAAATAGAGCCTGGGTAGAAAAGGAAAGATTAAAGGAGTTCTGGGGAACTTCTAAATGAAGGGCCCAAGAAAGGGGAAAGAACCAGAGAAGGAGACAAGTAGGAGGAACCGGTCTGGAGGAAACCAATGGACTGTGACTTGGAAACCAGGTAAAAAGTTCATCAGTGAAGAGTCACCAAGGGGTCGATTGTTGGTAAGTCAGATAGGACAGGGGCTTGGAGTTGATATTGGATTTACTATCGGGGGGTTGTGATTAAAGAGAGAAATTTGGTGTTAGTGGTGGCAGTGAGGATCCAGACTAGAATGAGTTTAATAGAGAATGGGAAGAAAGGAATTTGACACAGAATAGGAGCGTCTGCTCAGGAGTTTTCAGAAAAAAAGAACATGAAAAATATTATCTTAAGATGTGAGGAATGGCAGTATATTGTATATGTCAATAGGAAATATTGACAGTCAATTTCCTATTTCCTATTGACAGTATATGTCAATAGGAAAAGTGAAGCAAAGAGCGAAGAGCTGATGTGAGGGGAGACAGGCAGGGGCAGTTTCTGGATCCCTGTTATTGATTAGAGGAACTTGTATGGGAACTTGAGTGAGTCAGACTGATTTAGAAAAGGGCTTGGAAATCTCAACATAGTGAATTCTTTAGAGGTGCTCTTCTTCTGGTTGCTTCAATTTTTTTCAGTGAAGGGAAAAATGTCATCAGCTGAGAGTGAAAATGGAGAAAGAGTGTGGAAGTTTGAAGAGTGAGAAGACATGGAATACTTGTCTGGGAGAACAGAGATGTGCATGAACTTGGGCCGAATTAATGATCACAGGACATCAAGGGCCACTGCAGGCTGTGACCGTGAGGGTCAGTGACACCAGTCAGTGTGATGGAGTGTTCTTCTCTAGCCAAGTCAGTAGCCAGAATTAATGCAGGGACAGAGGAAAAGGAGATTTAGATTTAGTCAGAATAGAGTGTTAATGAAGTTAAGGGCATATGCAAGAAAATTATTACAATGCTTGACAACCATGGAAGTTTTTTTTTGTATTTTTTAAAAATTTGTGGTTAAATATAAAGAAATCAAATAGAATTCTTATTTTTCCAAGCCAAGATAAAATTTCCTGGAAAAGGATAATAATAATAACAATATGTTTATTAAGAATAACACACCAAATTTAAAAACATGAAAATTTAATTTTATTTAAATTCACATGTATTCTATGAAGTATCACTATTTGTTTATCGGGACATCAGTGAGATATCCCCTTTGGGATTCTACAATGGCTTAGTTTCTATCTATCGTCTGGATAGAAGCATAATTGATAGCAAACAAGTAAAGTGAAATCATTTGAAACAAAGTCTTACTGTCCAGTCATCTCTTTTGCATCAGGTAGCATTTAAGGAAACAAGTGGAATAGGAGAGGATAATGAATAACACACTGAGGAGCACTGAATTCACGTCTAAATCTTATTTCTGGAATGACTATTGGAACATTTGCAAGTATATCCATTATTTAGTTGACCGCTGAAATTATTCTGAAAATCTAGAAAAATGGAAACTGCACATTCGAGGAAGGAACGCATACTTCAAATACGTACACAACAGCCTTTGAATGATCCTGCTACGAGAAGAAGCAACACAAATGAATGTGTCTATTCCTCTTGCAAATGTTTGGTTCATATTGTTCATTTAATATAGCCTATTATTTGTGTCAAACATTTAATTGATCTTTAACATATACCTAGTAGGAAACAACCTTATGGCTAGTAGGCTCTTTTCTCTCTAACTTCACATTCTTCTCTAAAGGAAGTTTATTTTAATAAAATTCTATTGCATGAGTCTTTAATCTGAAGTATATGAACATCCTCGTATTGTTTGCAAAAATACTGTGCATGTGTTTGTATGTCTCTGTGTACTTATATACACACTTCCGGGTAAAGACCTCTACCTTTTATAAGCTGCTCAAAGAGATTTTTTTTTTTTTTTTAAGCTGTTACTGTTTTATTATTATCACAATCTTCTACATTAAGTGGTTTACCTATATTATTTCATTTAATTCTCATGGTAGCCATTTAGATAAATGTTGTTTCAGTTTTGAGAAGCCCAAGGCTCAGAAAGGATCAACGAATTGCTCAAATCATCCAAACAGCAACAGTGTGGGTCTGGCACACAAGCTAGCTAGCCCTGAAGCCTTGTGTCCAGCCATTAGGACTTCTTTCCAAATACCTCCCTCCAGACCGAGCTTTCTGGGCCTCCAGTTAGAGCAGGCCACACAATGTCTTGAAGTGTCATCTTTCCTTGATTATTTTATTATTTTTTTTTATTATTAAATCATAGCTGTGTACATTGATATGATCATGGGGCATCATACACTAGCTTCATAGACCATTTGACACATTTTCATCACACTGGTTAACATAGCCTTCCTGGCATTCTCTTAGTTATTGTGCTAAGACATTTACATTCCACGTATACTAAGTTTTACATCAAAGAGATTCTTGACCCCACTTCCCCTGATTTGTAGTGATAACTCACAGGTACACAACTACGAAAAGGCATTTGTTCCTAAGTGGAGTAAGTCTATTGCATCTTTAAATCTGTTACTCGGAGTGTAAAAATTTGTTTGTGCTATTCAAATTTGCATATAATGAAACTGGGTTATTAAAGGGACAAGCAGATTTACCCAAAAGGCAACAGTGCAGTGTCAAACACAAAAGCCAAATTTGAAAAATTCCTTTTCCAGTGGACTAACTAGGAGCATGCAGTTTTCAGCTGTGAGCAATTGCTTACTGATAATCTTGTTCATTAACAAATCAAGCAGCTGTTCAGATCTGCAGAAAAGCCCCTATGTTGTCCCTACATACTCCAGTACAAAATCAGTGTAAACCAATTAAGTTACACTATGGGAAAAGCATCCGATGTCTAACTCATGAATCACTTAACCTCAGCCCACTCTTCTTTAGCTTTCTCAATAATCATCAACATCCAGAAAATAAGCTTTTATATCCATCTTGAATATATATCTCTTCCAGAAAAATTCTGCTGTTTAAAAAGAAACACATTTTAGAAAATCCTTTTATTATGTATTTATTTATGTATTTATTTTTGTGACTATCTGAAGTTACCACTGAAAAAATACTTCAAACCAGTGTATGAAAGTAATCTATGGTTTAAAATGTTAGGAAACCCTGTTTGCACTTAAAAAGTCATGAATTGTTGATGACAGAAATGGTGGAGATATCACTTTTAAATTATATTATTATAATGTAATCACATTATCAAGATGAGCTTAGTTCACATAAAATGTCAAAAATAAATCTAACTTAGGATTTAAGAAGTGTGACAAATTAAATATTTTATATATATATTATATATTTTTTATACAAGTGGAATAAAGCACATGGCCTGCTGCAGCATCCACAGCTATTAGTATTTTAGAAACAATTCAGATCAAAAACTTCTTATACAAGAGATGAAATGATTTTATCTACTCAAAGCTTTTAAAATCAACTTTACAACCTATTACTTTTCCTCTTTTGAGTGATATCAAAATTTAATAAATTAGTCACAGAGCAAACAAATATATATGGTTTTTAAAGTTTATAGTAACATTAGACTTTTTAAAGTTTTTTTTTTTATAAAGAACAACCAATTTTTAAAGATATTTGTGGGAGGTATTAAAAACAATAGTTTTGAAACATTGGTTCATCTAGTATACTGGCTTTCATCTTGCAAAACTACTTTTAATTTTTATAAATATTAATTTTAAAGTCATTGAATTTTTAGAACTTCAAAGGACTCTCCAGGTTCTTGGTTCCAACTGCTTTGTTTTACTTCCTCGGTGAAAGCTCATTAGGAAAATAATCCTATTTTTCACATTCATTTCTAAAAGGAACACAGATTTCTATGCTTGGTCACCCAGCACAGCTCTCTCAATGAAAGGAATGACCTTGAATTGAACTGCAGAAAGTAAATAGAAGAAAAGTTTACTGAAAAAGTTTAGGAGAGATAGAAGAGATTAATGCATATGTTTGTACTGGACACCCTTCCTTGTGCTGCATATTCAAAGTGATGGGATCATGTTATTTATTGTATTTTTCAGATCATTTGCAATGTTAATTTATATGAGTTTGATATCGCTTTTGTCTTTTAGTTGTGTGTTATTCTGAGAAATCCCCAGGGAAGCCAAGGATTTATATGCTTTGTGTACACGTTCTGCAGACTAAGCGCTCTGGCATAATTATTTTTGGCACTTGCTAACTGATTAAAACATCCAATTTAACTCATGATCAGTAAGATTAAACCTTTTTAATATACCTCAAAAGTAAATTATCATTTACTACTCAAACATCCCTTCTACACATGCCCCAATAAAGCTGTTCTTTTTTCGTTAATGTACCTTTTAACGAGGATTCCCTTTTATTTCTTCCTTTGGGCAAAACTGCCTTATCCTTTATAGAGAGGTAGGAACAAAGATGTGATGGAGGCTGACTAGATAACTACATGGATTTCTAATGTCATACCAATTACAAGTCCCTATTTTTGTGGTATTCTGTGAAGAATTTGCTATTGCAGAAACCACATCCTCCCTTCGTGTTTATTTGATGTAGAGATAAATGTGAACAATTAAGAAGAAATAATATTTGGAGAAAAAAATCATTTATATGACTTGGAAAAATACTGTGTCATCTTTAATTTTATATCAGTTACTTTTTTAAAAAATTCACATTTCTATTTTGCAGTAAGGTCCATTTAGCACAATCTCCAAAACATACTTCAATGTTAGAAAAATCTGAAGGGGCAAAAAATGTCCCCAAGGATTAAAAAAATATAGTATGCTCTTAATTAGAATAATTGCAATTTGCAAGTTCTCTAACCTACTGAAGACCCTTGCAGGGGTTCATCACTGTAATAAGGGAAGAATAAAGTAAAATGTAATACATGCATTGGTTAAGTTGGGGCTTCATGGACTTTCAAACAATTATAGGTATAAGCACCTCACCCACTGGTGGAAGTAGGGACAAAATCAGATTAGTAGAACCATCCTATGTGGATGCTAGAATTTTACAGTGTTCAAATATCCTAGTTACCAACTTTTATGTATAGGATTAACATCAAATGAAACAAGAATTATGGAGTAGAGCTTTAGATAGAAAATAGGTCAAGTCAATGCAATAAATATCCTGTCAAAATTTTGATCCAGATTTATAAATACTTCACCAGATTGTTAATAAACCTGTAGCCTTGCATGTAAATATTTAACAATATGAAAAATGAATCTGAGTTAAACAACACTATTATGCCCCAAATAGGTTGAACTACTGAAATGTTGTCACAAACCAGGCAGAAGGGACACTTTTCTGGAATATGTGTTAGCTAGACCAAAAACACTGCCAAAAGTCACTTTATAAATTGTCAGGAAATTAAAGTCTCAAAGTGAAGTAAATCTAGCAGTTGGTTACAAAAATTCTAAGAACTAGGAGAAGAAGCTTACAAAATGTTGCATAGATTTCCCATTTTGGCATCTGTAAGTGTTGGAGTCTTCTGAAAGTACCAGGGAAAAAAATGGCCATTCCTAAAAATACCCTTAAAATTATCATATCCACAGAGTGGTCTCCACTTCCAGATATATTTTGGATATGGGAATATCTTGAGGAGTTACTAATAAATGTGATCTTTTATTAAGGGTGTTTGTACCATAGCTTTGAACCTTAGGGGCTGCACATATGTATAAGCTCAATGAGCAAGCAATTTCTCCATCTCCTCATTATACATAAAATTAGGGAATAATTTACTGTTTAGGTACACCATGTGAATCACCAGCTTAGTGCATTAGTTTTAATAGTTATTAAAGGTTATATGAGACCTCTCAAATTTCCATGGTATCATAGGACCTAATCTATAATCTTCAGTTTTTTCTCAAATAAATTTTGACCAAATATGAGAATAAACGCTTCAAGAAAAATGTTTGTATAAGAAACCACAACAACAATAAATGTTCTCCTTTCTGTCCTCCGATTCTGTCAGCAACTATACCAAATTTCTAATATGTTTTCTTGATGCTAAATGATGAAATAATAATTGATATCGTTTTCTTATAAGAAGCAAGTTCAACTACTGACCAAACTATCTGTAAAAATGTAATATTTTATCACTCTTCAAGTGTGTTATTGATTTTTAACTAAGAATTAAAATTTAACTTTGAACGTGGAGAAGGCAAGCTTGTTGTGTTTGAATTTTCATAAACTGGTAACTTTTGGCACGGGTTCCCCAAACAGAAGAAGAATAAATGTCTCAAGGCTTGGTTGTTAGGGTCTGATTATAAGCACTGTAGTGTAGAATTCATGGATTATTCATGTGTAATTACAGATAGCTATTGTGCTCCTTTAAATCATCCCTATGGCCCATTATGGCCCATAACAACTGAAATAGCAATTGTCATAGTAAGGTTTGGGCTCTGTCATGGAGTGTGGACTCTAATCAATAATGATGAATGGTAAAATTTTACATCAAGCAGTCCAAAGTCTGGTTGGTCCCCTCCATAAATCTGTACAAACACCAAGCAGAGCAGCTGCAGGGTCTCAAAATTTAAAAGCCAACACTCCTCTTACCCCCCACAAGCATTTACCTCTGTAAAAGTGAAAGAAAAAAAAAAGAGGGAGAGGAGGAAAGGAAATGCTCAATATATCAATTCTAATAATTCACATGCTGTTACAAGAATTTCCCTCCTTTGAAAATGGGAGTGAACCCTAGGTTGTTTTCAAGGTCAATTTCAGGTGAAAGGGGGGTCATCTAGAGGTCACTTCAGCTCCCATGCAGGTCAATAACGCCTCTTCACTTCCATAGCAGACAAGCTGCTCACACCCAATCAATCCACAGAGGCTGCTGCTGCACCAAGCGTAATGAACAGTGAATAAATGTAGCCTATCATCACAAAACATGCTTTTTAAGTACCTTTCCTTTTCATGTAAAACCTCTCGCTGTCAAATTCTACATTCACTCATCCAGCAGTGAGTAGCAAAAGTGAGAAATCAGACTCTCATTGGGGTTGGTAAAAGGTCACAGCTGACAGACACGGAGGTTAAACTGCCGAGTTAAAATACTGTTCATTACCCACTGCAGCTTTTTGCTAACTACACTTCTTTGTGTTATAGTCAAGCAGTACATCAATATGCCCCTCCTCCTAATTTATTAGCAATTGTTGAATTGCATGAGGTGGGGCTAAAGAAAAATGAACGTCTCATGTGTGTGCGTGTAATATATATATATATATCTTTTGCTCTTTGAATATTTCTAATTCCTCATCTATTTTCATACTCAGCACCCTATGTGACAGCGTGTCCACTTGAGATGCACCCTAATTATTAGGGAAATACATTCTAAAAGCAGAAGAGACGAGGTCATCTGAATTCTAAAGGCCCAGGGTTGGTTTTAGGGAGTCTTCCCCCACCCCATTTTAAAGAGAGTATCATGTATGAGATAGTTTAATATTTTCACTAAAAGAAATTTGATTAACTATATAGGAACCTATAATTTATACCAAAATATGTAAAAGGGCATGCTGAAAGCAGACAATGCTTTAAAATCCAATTTTTGAAAATTAAAAATTGTAAGATATTCTTATGCTGACAAGGTTAGCACCTATCAAACACATTGTCAGGTCACAATACAATCTGTTATTTTTGAGAGAAGTGTGTAGTACCTGGATTTTCCTCATTTATTCTGATATAGTCGAGGGAGGCTTGAATATCAGTGAGTAATCACTAGAGTTTAAACGGAAACTACTTTCTCTGAATTCAGTTGACTAAATGAAATGGTTAGGTGTGAAATCTGAATGGATTAGAACAATTTGCCAAAAATGAAATTTCATTCTTTGATTAATTAGTACGTAGGTGGAGTTCCCTCTATTGAAATGCAGAGGCTTTATATTGAAAGCAAGCCTTAGCTTGCTTGTATCAATACAAAAGCACAAATCATAACTACAATAAAGGTTTATTTACATGCTCTCCACAATCATAATTTGACTTAACAAAATCACCATTATCTATTTACATCTTTAAGAAATGCATTCTTGGATTTATTCTAGAAATATATCTCTTTTTCCCCTTCCTATATGCCTTCTCTCTCAGTGGGACTGAAAATAAAATGTTATGACTTAAATCACAAGAGGCTAACATCATTTTTAGCAACAAGGGCTGCATAATTTCAAGTCTATGAGTGAGTGGCTGACTTTAACTAAAATGTTTCAGTTCTGTGCATATATAGGTACATAAATAATTCAGAATTAATCCCTGCAGAGGGGACAATGGGAATCGTAAATTATCCATGTGCCGTCCTCAACATTAGAGGCAATGAACCTATAGTAACAAACTATGAGTGTTACTCATTACATACATTTCACAGACACCTTAACCTTTTGAATATTAATTTCCCTCTGCAGCTTGTAGCTGAGCAGTATCTTTTTTTTTTTTTTTTTTTTTTTTTTTTTTTTTTAAATTTTAATTTTCCCTCCTCTGGCGTTAATTTACTTC
>CAUYPK010046846.1:0-19145 GCA_963574355.1 Loris lydekkerianus
TTGGGGGAGGATGGCTGAGGGAGGGTAATTGGTGGGACTACACCTGTAGTGCATCTTACAATGGTACATGTGAAATTTACTAAATGTAGAATATAAATGTCTTAACACAATAGCTAAGAAAATGCCATGAAGGCTATGTTAGCCAGTTTGATGAAAATATTTCAAATTGTATATAAAAACAGCACATTGTATCCCATGGTTGCATTTATGTTCACAGCTATGATTTAATAAGAAAAAAGAAGAAAGAAAGAAATAGAGTGTATCTGTTAAGCATCTGAGTATTTCATGTGCCAAAATCAAAAAAAAATCACTCCCCCCAAAAATCCTTCAAACTGCTTTAACAATTGGCTCATATAACCACATTATCCAAAGGCAGGGCTGTGTGATTCAGGGCCCAAATGATGTCTCCATAAATGATTTTTCTTCTATGCTTTCAAATATATTTTATTTTATTTTTTATTTGAGAAAGAGTTTCACTCTGTCACCCTGGATAGAGTGCCATAATGTCATAGTTCACAGCAACCTTAGTTTCTTGGGCTCAAGCGATCCTCTTGCCTCAGCCTCCCAAGTAGCTGGGACTACAGGCGCCCACCAGAACACCTGGTTAATTTTTTTCTATTTTTAGTAGAGACAGGGTCTTGCTCTTGCTCAGGCTGGTTTCAACTCCTGAACTCAAGTGATCCTCCCACCTGGTCCTCCATATGCTTTTGCTTTTCTGTTGTTGTTATTAATCAAGCCCAGGTAAGGTTTGAACCCACTGCCTCTGGTGTGCAGCGGTGCATTAACCACTTAGCTGCAGTGCCCAGCTTCCATATGCTTTTAGATTTGGTGTCATACGATTCTAGTTGCTCACCCTCTAGCATTGGGCCTGCTGCTTAGAGGTAGCAAAATAGCCTAGAAACATCTTTATGTTTCGCCAGTCCTGACTGGTTCTTACTGTACTTCTTTGCTGAACCATTCAGGGCCCAAGATGGTGACTTAAGCCCATCAGGGCCCAGCCCTACACTGAGGGTAGGCTCAGTCCTTTCTAAACTCAGGGCTGGGAATGAGGAAGGAGCAGTTTCTCAAAGGAAATCAGAGTAATGTTTCTGGGAGGAGTAAATGCTGAGTAGTTTTTTAAAATGGCAAAAGTCATCCATAGAAAGGATAGACATGAAAATAACACAAAACAGAAGGAACATGCTCATTAGGGCAAAAAAAAAAAATGTGGCTTTAGGTCATGTTCCAAAACTTTAGAGAAATAGGTGCACCTTAAGGAAGACAAAGCAGTACAATAATGAGTAATATGGGAAAAATACTTCAGAATGCCAGCCCCCAAGATCCTAGGAATCCAAAACGCTAGCATTTCTAAGTACACATGAAGTTCATCATTTACGAAGCCACCCCCAGCCTATGTGGTGCCTGACACAGACACTTTACTGCCAATTGCCCCCAAATAGTTGACCAGATCTAAAATGTGTACAATGTGAATGGTGCCTCTATAGATGGTGGCTCCTTTGTGCAGTGCACAACTAGTACAACACTCTGCAGAATACCAGTGTGTTCAAATGGTTCAAATGCAAAGGAGTGTGGATAATACGTCTCCTTCCTACCCTAGTTTCTCCAACCAGAAGCAGTGCAGCTAGAGAATTTGAACTTCCCAAGATGTTTTCTTATCCACTGTATTTCTTGAGTTTGGAGAATAAGAGGAGAGGAAAAAGAGGTGCTGGACAGTACCCATAACTCAGTGGGTAGGGCGCCAACCACATACAAGCAGGCTGGCCCAGCCTAGGCCTGCTAAACAAAAATGACAATTGCAACATTGCAAAAAAAAAAAAAAAATAGCTGGATGTTGTGGTGGGTGCCTGTAGACTGAGCTACTTGGGAGGCGGAGGCAAAAGAATCACTTAAGCCCAAGAGTTGGGGGTTGCTGTGAGCTGTGATGCCACAGTCTCAAAAAAAAAAAAAAAAAAAAAAACACGAATGGATTAATAAATTGTGGTATATGTACACCATGGAATATTATGTAGCCTTAAAGAAAGATGGTGACTTTACCTCTTTCATGTTTACATGGATGGAGCTGGAACATATTCTTTTTAGTAAAGTATCTCAAGAATGGAAGAAAAAGTATCCAATGTACTCACCCCTACTATGAAACTAATTTATGGCTTTCACATGAAAGCTATAACCCAGTTATAACCTAAGAATATGGGGAAGGGGGAGAGGGAGGGGAGAGAGGGGGGAGGATGGGTGGAGGGAAGGTGATTGGTGGGATTAAACCTGCGGTGCATCTTACAAGGGTACTTGTGAAACTTAGTAAATGTGGAATGTAAATGTCTTAGCACAATAACTAAGAAAATGCCAGGAAGGCTATGTTAACCAGTGTGATGAAAATGTGTCAAACGGTCTATAAAACCAGTGTATGGTGTCCCATGATCACATTAATGTACACAGCTATGATTCAATAATAAAAAAATGAAAAAAAATAAAAGTAAGCAACATCTTCATTACCAGAAAACAACAACAACAACAACAACAAAAATGTAAACCATGCCAAAGTTGAGAAACTTTGATCAAGCCATGAACTTACACTTAATTTGAAATGCATGGCTCTTTTTAATGTTTTCAGGACTTCTCTGACTCTAATGTTTACATCCCCTGCCTCTATTCATGCAGGCAATTAAACTTAAAAACTCTAAGGTTTTTGATGAGCACAAAATGATATCAAAGAACCATGACTATAACATCTAGTATACCACTTACATGCTCACTTTGGAAACAACTCAGTTTCACTTTATCAAGTAGAAATAACAGAAGCCTTCCCCAAAGCATCACTAGCAATTTGAGGAGGGGTTTTCTAAGTTTTCTACTAGCAACATACAAACTAGTGGTTTGTTTGCTAATCATGAGATAATAAAAATAAAATAATAATTTATCAGCTTAAATTTTGATATTGGCTCTCACAATCTGGATGGCTAAGAACTATTTATAAGTTTTCCCTCTAGCACTTTTCATATCTAAATCAAGACGTCATTTCTGACATTCCTCACCCAAACAGCAAATCCAACCAGGTAACAACTACTATGATTTCTATCCTTCCAAATCTCTACAGTATGTTTCTTCCACATACTTTCCACCAGCATTGCCTTTGTTCAATCTCTCAGTACATTTTCCTGACCAATTTAATCTTTGCCTTTAGGTGCAATGTCACTTCCATCACTGCTCCCATCACCTTTAACCCACAAAACTCATTGTCTTTCTCTCTGTACTGGTTGCTATTTGATCACTACAGGTAATGGTTGAGTATCTTTTACATATAGGCTTAGAAACATAAATCTAAACCCTTGCATGTTGATATAAGCTGCCTGCTTTACCTGGGGTTAACTCATGGGCATGATTGGAGTCTGAAAATGGGAATTTTTATTTTAAAAAATGTACATAGGTAAAGTAAAAGCTTCTAAACACACAATGTCCTTTATGACCCACCAGCTGTGTTATTCTCTAGTATCCTCCCACTTTGTTCCTACACTCGCCCTTTTCTTGTTAGGTCAGTAAATGCACATCCCCACAGGTGGCATTTTGTTGTGCCTTCTTATATTCATTCCTTTTACCTAGACTTTATTTTCTATATACTATTTACCTTAGGAACTCATGAAATAAGAATTCATCTAAAACATAGAATTACCATATGATTGAGCAATTCCACCCTTAGGTATATACCAAAAATAAAAATTAAAAAACTAGGTATTCAATAAAATACTGGTATACCAGTGCTCACAGTGACTATCCAAAATAGCCAGAACATGGAAACAACCCAGATGTCTATCAATGGATAAATGGATTATAAAAGTGTGGCATATTCATACAATGCAATATTATTAAACTATGGAAAGTAATGAAATTCTGGTGCATGATACAATGTGGATGAACCACATAAACATTGCATTAAGTGGAAGAAGTCAAAGACAAACAGTCACATATTGTATGCTTCCGTTCATATAAAAATATCCAGAATCACTAAATCCATAGAGATAGAATGCAGATTAGTAGTTATGAGGGGCTAGCACTGGGGGCTGGATGGAAATGTCTTCTTAATAGTCACAAGTTTCTTTTGGGGGTGACAAAATACTTTGGAACTAGATAGTGATAACTTTTACACCACACTGTGAATGAATTAAGTTCCATTGAATTGTACATTTAAATGGTGAATTTTATGTTGTGTGAATTTCACTTCAATTAAAAAGAAAAGAACTAATCTAGTCAGCTCAGCCTCCACGTTGAGCATGAAACCATTACTGACCTTAATTTGAAATGCCCTTTCTCTTGGCTCCAAGAAAACTGAGTAGTCTCTGTCATTCAAGAGAACATAAATGTTCTACTCTATATTTATGTCTGGCATCTGACTCAGAACAAATGTAAATTTGATGCTTGTATCCCTTATCTTTATCTTCCTAAGTTTTATGTGTTTGAGGTTATACACTAAAGCTAAGTAACAGTCTTCTTAACTTGTGATAACTTAATGATAAATCTCAATCTGTTTTCTGAATGAAGTATAGCTAATCACATTGAATTAATACATTCAAAAATTGTTATTTTGTAGTGACGTATCAGTAGATATTTAAATGTATATTCATTTTTATTTTTGAGTGTAGATGGTAGGTATAGACAGTGTTAGACATAGTTTTCCAAAAGTACAGTTGAAGAGGTTAATTAAACCTACATGTTGGTAGAATGTTTATTGGGCACCCAGCATAGATTACCTGCTGAGTTATTTACCTCCTTCCCATTGCTAATCTTTTTTTTTTTTTTTCACATAATTCAGATTCCTGCTCAAATGACAATCTTAGAGAATCCTCTTCTAAAGATTTTATCTGCTCCCAACACCATCATGTAACATTTCATATTTGGATACTTGTCATACCTGAATCTATATTATTTACTTTTTTAGTTAGAAATATGATCTGAATCTTGCACCAACATATAAACTACTTAAAGAAAAAGCTTTGTCCTTTTCTTCAAAAGATGACTCTCTAAAACACTCATTTAAAAAATATTATGTCAGTGGGTAAAAATCAGGTTAGTGTCGGTAGCAGAATTAGCTGATATGTCAAAAATTAAGAAGAAGTATGTTGATCAACTCTAACTAAGCTAGAAATTCTTCAATACATTGGTCTTATTCATTTTTTTTTATTGTCATGTAATGCAGATAAAGGTAGCACTGTACCATTAGTTATTGGCAGGATCGATTGAGATAATACATGCATAAAGCTTAGAACCCCTCAGAAGTAAGCAATTTTCAGCTCCCTTATTTACATTCACTTCAATGGAGTTCACCTTAAGTCAGTTA
The DNA here is from genome assembly GCA_963574355.1 of Loris lydekkerianus. Taxonomy (NCBI): domain Eukaryota; kingdom Metazoa; phylum Chordata; class Mammalia; order Primates; family Lorisidae; genus Loris; species Loris lydekkerianus. The sequence continues at coordinate 5,327 of CAUYPK010046846.1, forward strand.
ACATTGGCTGCATTTATAATCTGCTTGGCTTTTGTAAATTCCAAGTATAGTTCTTGAAATAGGTTTGAATGAATACTTCACTACATGAACAATTAAATGTCTCCCTCTGTTCCTCACCAACTCAGTCATATAGCCAATCTAAAGGTATCAATTCAGTGCTACTATGACAGGTGCTAGCTTTTCAGAGTGAACAACAGAATATGCAGTCCCTACTTTTCAATTAATTGCTCTCATAATAAGTCTATAGCTATTAGCTTTTCAATGTCAAAATAGGTAAACAAGTACTCAATTTTTTTTCCCGAGAATAATGCATTAGCATTTATTTTCTTTATTGGGTTATTGTATTATCTTAAGGAATTTTGCAGATGTCTGGAAATGATTTGTGTTATAAAGTACTACTGGTGCTTAATATTTCTGGCCTGAAACATCCTAATCTTCAACTCCATTAGCAAAGAATTTTCAAGTATAGCATACAAATAGCAGCCTCCTTCCCCTGCCCTGTGAGCAACACGGGAAGAAATTTTACTCTTTGTCAAAACACTAAATTAAACAGAGTGGCTAACAACCTCCATATTCAAGGTCAAATACATAGTGATGAAGTTGTGACCATTCACTTTACCTTGTCTATAATTTTCCAATTTATGTAACTGTGTCTCCTGATCTGCATAATAACATCTCTTCTGGAAAAGAAGCTTCACTTTGAACTCAGACTTTTCTGTTAGTGATCTCAGCATCTTTGCATTTATTACCCCTTACTCTATTAAAAACCATTCCAAAATTTAGTAGCATAAAACAATATATATTTCTGTAAGTATAATTTAATGGGTCTACAGGTGAGGCTGATATTAACCGATCAGTTGTTTAGGGATCTACTGAAGACCTTAGTTATATTTGATCAGTGACTCTATTTCTGGGGTTGGTTGACTCTTGGTCGGGCACCCCAGCTTTTCTCTATTTATTCCTCATTCTTGAGCATACTTGCTTAAGATTTCTTACATCACATTGGTGGAGCTTCCAGAGAGAAGGTGGACGTGTCCATTCTATTAGCCAAAACAAGTTACTGGGCAATACAGATTCGAGGGTGAGAACAACAAACTCTGCTTATTTGATAAAGAAAAACTATGAAGTAATATTATAAAAGTGGTGAATGAATGCCAGGCAAGATGAAGAATTGGGAATATGTTTGTAAGTGATTTATCACAATTTTGTTTAGCTTTTATAAACCCCATAACCACAAAAAGGATGTTGACTTTCTGTGCTCTCCCAGTCACCAGCGCAAATCAGGTAGAATCATTATTCACTTTAATCACTTCTCAGAGAACTAGACTACTGTACTTCATCCTAAGATCGGATTTCCTTCAATATAAGCATTTATTAAGCTTGTTATTTGGGGGGCTTTTGGGGGAATAGTTACACAAGAATTTTTGTACTCCATCAAAGAGTGGTTAAGAAACCAGGTAGGTTTTGTGTCCCTGGGTCCTTCCAACTCCATTTTCCTTCCTTTCATTCTCAGCCTCTTGCCTGGAAAGCCCTTGTAGTTGAACTCACTTGGGTTATTACCAGAAAAATTATATTCAAGTCATTAGGAAAATAATAAGAATGATGAAATAGAGTTGATTAAAATACCTTGAAATTTCAAGGTTAATGATATTAAATTGTAGTGGTAAGGATTTCAATTAGACACTTGGAAGTACTTCCTGATTATTATAGTTTGAGATATTGGCAAGGTATTTAAAGGAAGGCACTAATCTCTCTAGAGACATATGAAAAATTAGTAGACCACTTTATTGGTGGAATGCCTTTAATGAAATGTTTCCAAAATATATTGGGTTACATCAAAAGAACACTTGATGACCTGTGGTTCAAAGAGAGAAAATATATTTGCCACTTAGAGTATCTCTACACTGTGTCGGAAGACTGTATTTAAAACAAATCATATCTTAGAACAAAACATTTCTGTCATTATCCCTGCTCCAGTGGCAGATTTGGAGCATCTTTAATGTACGTTCTGGACCAGCACTTATTAATAAGCTTCCTGACACTTCTATGGGAATAGCTCACATAATCACCCCAGTTTATCCAGGTGGAGAAATTTCAGCTAAAAGTTAGATCAGATTTTCTTGGTTTTCAATATATCAGCTGTTGTGTGAGGCTAAAACCTAAATCCCCCAGCATTTTTTTCTAACCTTACTTGTTACTTGGCAGCCCAAGTTTCCTTTTCTTTGCTCTATCCCTTGTCCCAAATTCTCACCCTTTCCCTGCTGAGAATTGCAATGAACTCACTTAGAAAAATAAATGTGAAACTCAAGGAATGCTGTACTATAATCCAGGGCTCCAAGTGGAATGACCGAGGAAATATGACTTCATTATTCTAAATAACTGAGAGAAGAATTACCTGTGGAATTTCTCCTACCCAGGAGAACACAAAAGTTTGCAAAGGGTTAAAATAACATAAGCTGTTTCTATTTTTAATATTTCTTAATGAAAAATTAAACATTAAAAGAAGTAGGCACAACATATCTAGCACCCAGCTTTAAAAATTATCAGTTGAAGGACACATTTCTTCTCTGATATTATTTTGAAGCAACTCGTAGTTATCATATCATTTTATTTTTTTTTATTAGCAATGGCAAATGTTATTTATAATATGGGAAAAATCAGCATGGGCTGTGCCAGAACCAAAGGACTTTCCTTTGCCAGTTAAAATTCAAGGCTGAATTGCTACATTTTTGGTACCTGTGAAGCACTCTGAACATAACATTCTGCCATTCTTTGAAATAGCAAATGGAAGTCATTTACACCAGATGAGCGACCGGCTGGGGAATTGGCATACCTACAGCACAGGATACATGGCACCACGCACCTATTTCAAGAGAATGAAGAGTGGGTGGCCGGAAGAAAGAAACTCTTTTCCCCATTTAACCTGTAATTTGACAACATCTGTGAAGAATTATCCCCAGCATTGGCATCATAATTGCTGTATCTACCATCAGTCACCAGGGAGGGGAGATTACTTGAAATAGATGTTAATGGCATTATCGTTTAACAACATGAAAGCAAAAAATGAGAGGAACGAGGTCGGGAAGACGGTGCCCAGCGTCATCAAGGAGCTTGAGAGACGCTGCATTGCTTAGTACAAAATGAGTAAGATACTTGCTTATATAAGAAAAGCTTATGTTCTAGGAACTCTCATCTATTTTGTATTCTAGGTGTTATAAATTTAAATACTTCAAAACTTTCACATGGTAGAGATTCTATGGTTTAATTTCTTCCATATTGCTTCAATAGGAATATAATATTAATATAATATAATAATGTTGAATATTTTATATTGAAATTAAAAAAATGCAACCACTTTCAGATAAATATTATTAATAAAATTAAATACTCACATTTCTTCTAGGACTCAGAACTCTCTGCAAGCCTGAATACATAGAGCCATGTCAATTTGACCATCTCAAATAGATGATCTATATTTTCTGCTGCACCTAATAGATTAAGTATTTATTGCCTTATTGGACTACTGATATTTAGCCAATTATGTTTTCAAGATTGATGGGTATTATAAATTTATAATTTAAAGAATGTTTTGTTTGTTATATTGACAAAAAAAACTCCTCCTCAAAATATTTTATTCACTTCTTTTTAAAAACTTCAGATTAACATGAGAGCACTAATGATTAGATTACATTGTTTTCATTTTAAGTTGTAGCTGAGCCCTTTATGCAAGGGGTGTGCTGTAGACCCTTACATTGTGCACCTCAGGTGAGAACTTACCCTCTCTCCTCCCCTCCCCCCATTTGAATTCAATTGTGTTCTTCTCTTGTATGAACATGTAGTTGCTTATCTATTGGTTTCATATTAGTATTAAGTACACTGGATACTTGCTTTTCCATTTTGTGATACTTTGCTAAGAAGAATATGCTTCAACTCTATTCAGGTAGAAAAATGTAAACTCTCCATCTTTTTATGGCTAAATAGTACTTCATGGTATACATATACCACAGTTATTTATTCACTGTCTTTTAAGACTGTGACCCCTACCCTGTGGTCTACAAGGCAGTACATGGCCCATTAGGAACCAGGCACATAGATCACCACATGAGCCATCCCAGCCATCCACCTCCTACACCATCTCTGCTTCCTCCCCAGTCCATGAAAAAATTGTCTTCCCTGAAACTGGTCCCTGGTACCAAAAAGGTTGGGGATACCTGTTCTAAGATGTAATGCTGTCCTGGGTTTTCTCCTACCTCTGAGCCTTTCTCTGTATCTTGTTCATCTGCATTCACAGAACTCTTTAATGTAGTAACACCCCTAAACATACCTTTCAGCTTGTGTCTTTCCCCAAACTCTAGGCTCATGTATGCACCTGCTGATATGTCACCTCCCCTGGTCTAAGTTTAATTTCAAAGTTAACATACTAAAACTAAGCTCCTGGTCCTCTCTCAATGCCAAACTTTTCCCTTCCATAGTCTTCCCGATCTCAGGAAGTGACATCACCACTCTTTCAGTTACTCTAGCCGTAAGATTTGGAGTCATCCTGCCTCTTTTTTGCTCACACTCTACAGAATATTCTGGCATCTCTCCCTACAGAATACACCTAGAATCTAAGGACTATTCACATATTCTACAGCTAATAACACATTTTTCTCCATTACATCTTGCCTGAGTTATTGCAGTAGCCTTCCAATCCAGCTTCTCACTTCTGCCCTTGTCTTCTTAGTCTGTTCTCAGCACAACACTACAAGTGATCTTCTTACGACAAAATCAGCTCATGTTACTCTGTTCAAAGTGGCTTCTTACCTCGCTAAGTATAAAAGCTGAAGTCCCTATCATGGCTTAAAAGACAATATTGCTTGAAAGATTCTGGCCCTTATTACCTCTTTCACCCTGTCTCTCCTGTAATACTCCAGGCTCTCTTTCAGCTCTCCCCTCTCCACTCTTTGCTGTCCCTTAAACACACCTCCAAGGGTTTTTGTACTTGATGCCCTCTTTTCCTGGGATATTTTCTTTTTATAACTACATGGATTACTCTCTCACCTCCTTTAGGTAGGTACAGAAATGATACATTCTTTGCATAACCATCCTAACTATCTAAAATTTCTTTAGGTCAATCATCATTATGTCTCTTCTCTATTTTATTTTCCTATTCCAAAACCCATTTCCCTATAATCAAGTTTTATACCCATTTATCTTACATAGTGTTTCATTTTGCTATAATTTCTTTTATTGTATAGCTACAGGGTTGACAAGGGCCTTGAGAATTTGGTAAGAAAAGTTTAAGGGTAGATTATTATATGGTTTTTCATAGTTACATATGGTGGACAGTATTCCTTCATTACATTTTGAAAAATGATCAAGAGAAAAGAAGACCATTAGATCCTCAAAGACATGCCACATACAATCTTGCAATTATATAGGATTGCCATATATGGATGAAAGCTTATGAATATGGACAGGAATAAACCCTTTTTTTCTATCTCCTATTTACCTCATTCTGTCTACAGGGATACATTTTCATGACTAATGCCTTTGGTGGAGCAACTGCATAGTTTATTCCCTTAATTCTTTCATGCTCAAACTGATTTATAATAATTTAATGCAAGTTAAAAATTAATTTCTTCCATATTTAGTAGCTAAAATGTTTTATTTTAGAAAATTTTGTAGAATAACACCTTTACTTTCCTCCTCACTTCAAAACGGAGCTCTTATTTCTGAAGCTATAAGAAGTGTTGGTTGTTGGTGGTTCCAGCTGAACCTGGGAGTTGCTTTTAGGTAAGGAGGCAGCCTGATCCAAGTGTGTGTCATATCTCCCAGAGCAGCTTACAAATAATGACTAGGCAATGGGCGAACTACAAGGACTCAGACTTTATACCCTTCCATTTAGTATCCCATTGTTTTTTGTCTATTTGGGATTCCCCTACCTCCAAGATTCTCCTTTTTGCAAGTGCACCACAGTTTAGCTTCTTCCTGTCCTACAAGCTGCTTGTTCCACTCCCTCACTACATCAATTTTGAGGAAACCTACCAAGAAAGTTCCTTCACACAAACCTCTATTGCAGAATCTCTTCCATGAGAACATAATCTAAGACAGCTAGTGCCAGAGATGGTATAAGAACACACACTCCAAAAAGGAACATGGATCTGGAACACAAGCTATCAGACTGGCATGAAGGGTCCCATTAATGGCGGTGATATTGATAATCCCTGGCAGGTGGTTTGGTAAAAGCATTAAAACTTTCACTGAGTTACACTGAGCAGGATATAGGTGGAAGGGAACACAATGGTGGCTTCAATATTTTAGATAATTGTAAAGTTTAGAAGATACAGTCATGATCAAAATTTTAGACTAAGAAAATTATTGTTGTGAACTATTGGTGCATTGTAGAAAGAAAATAAAAGGCTGAGGATAATTGAAGGATAATTGTAAAATAAAACCCAGAGGGAGTTCTTAGCTATGTTTAAAGATGTTGTAATTTCCTGCAGCCAGAACAAAGTGAAAACGGTAGACCACATGCAGGACTCTGTTATTAGATGAGCATAATAGTTGAATTTCCAAAGCTGATAAGTGCTGAAATTCAGAAGTTCACACAAAATTCAGAAGTCCAGTCGAGAAAAAAGAGGACCTTGAGATTTGGTATTTGAACATCTGGATGGATGCATTTATCAATCTTAAATCCTCAGATTCCCTGAGATCCTGGGTGAATGGAATGGATCCACCTTCCATTCTAAAATCTAATGCTAACCTCTTTGCTTGCAGATAATATATATACTTCTGTCTTGCAGGATAGCATGTAGGTCATGAGAATGTATTCTCACCTCCTTTTTTGGAGATAGGTAAAATGGATTATTCGGAGTTGATGTTAAAACCCAGAAACATCTTAAGTATACAGTAGAATTTCCATAGGTGATCACCTCCCTAAATTGACCACCTCCTTACATGGATCTGGAACACAAGCTATCAGACTGGCATGAAGGGTCCCATTAATGACGGTGATAATGATAATCCCTGGCAGGTGGTTTGGTAAAAGCATTAAAACTTTCACTGAGTTACACTGAGCAGAATATAGGTGGAAAGGAACACAATTTTAACACAATTAACACAATTTTAACCTAATTTTCTTAGACTGGATATGCACCACATATATGTGTAAGTAGGCCTAGTTCCTTATGTTAACCACCTCCATATTATGACCTGTTTTTATAGTCATTTGGATGGTCAACTTACAGAGGTCTTCCAGGTATGGAAGGTAGGTAATAAATAGAGTCTTCATCTTGCTCTAGCTCTCTGTGGGTCCTTTGAGCAAACAGTTGTACCTGGTGATCATCTGATCAGATTCTGGATATCTACTTGTAGTAGACACATTTGGTTGTTGGAGAGATTTTCCCATTGTTTCCTTAGTAGAAGCATCAAATGTTTCTGGTTAGAGACAATATTTATTCTCTCTATGATTTGACTTCCCTGACTACAGATACTTGGCCAGAGCTCACTGAAGAATTTCAAAATAGGAGATCCATAGAAATATTAATAGGATGCCATATAACATTATATCAAACCAAGGTCATGAGATTAAGCACTCCAGTCACATACTTTGTAATCCAGAAACTGTCTGCTTATGATAATAATACAAAAGCCTTATGAAGGTACAGAGGAAGACCAATTTGGAGATATTAATACAAATACAAAAGGATGGGGACCACACTCCAGGATGCAGTATATATCCTAAGTCATTATTATTACATGGTGCTATATTCCCAATTTAGTGAAAGCATGGATTCAGGAACTAAATAGAAGTAGGCATGACTTCTCTTTAAATCACATCCAATAACCCACTTGGGGAATCTGTGTGTACTGTCCCTATAACTCTGTGGTTCGTGGGTTTAGATATCCTGTCTCTCAGAATATGGAGGCTCTACTAGGGAACAAAGCCAAAGTCCCATTACACTTTAATCTATGCCTGCCATCCAGTTACTCTGAGCTTCTTGTGACAGGAGGTGAGGAACAGAGTCTCTATTCTGGCAGGGAAAACTGATTATCAGAAGGAGGTAGATTGGTGTTGTTTTTCAATGGAGTCAGAGAAGTACATGCATATTTTGTACTTTGTGATCCACTAGGTCCTTTGTTTTGATAATATGGGGATAAGTGCAACAGCCTTGTTCTGGTAAGTGTGTAATTATCAGGGACTCTTCTTTCTCATGATGAGAGTCTGCATCTCTTCACTAGCAAGAGCAGTGGTACTCAAGCCCAGCAGAGGTGCTAACTAAGGGAGTGGAATCTAGAACAGGTGGTTCAGGAAGGTAATGGCATCATTGCAGCCCTGGGATCACCTGCATTGGTGAGGACTACATTGCATCTCACTAACCATTTTTTTTTTTTTTTTTTGTAACTTTTCCAAGGAAAAGTTATCAGCTAGAATTCTGACAGAGTTAGTTGCAATTGAAATAAACTCCTATAAGAGTCCATGGGTCTGGGTGATATAAAAGGTGAGCTGAAGTGGATTCTGTGGTGTAAGCCCAGACAAGCTCTTAATCATGGAAGCACTTATTCCTTCAGATCCTGGAAATGTTGGCTTCTACCAGCCCACAGCTTACAGTTGGTCAGGATTACCCCTTTTAGTATTATACTCACTCAGGATTACCCTAAATTAAAAGGAACTGCCTTAACCAAGGTCAACACTCCTCCCCTGGGGACAGGGCCACATTCATGGACTAATTAATAAGGAGCTGCAGAAATCTTCTGTTGCCTCAATTCAGGATCCATCCATAAGGACATCCAAACTTATAAGTCCCCTCTGGGATTGGCCAGTATTCCCTTCTGTTATAGTAGTGTTATGATTTAACATCTCTTCTACCTAAGCTTATTTTCTTTACTTCCTCTAAGGTATTTATCCAGAAAGGAAACTTCACATTTTCTTCCTGCATTTGAATTTCCACCTCAAAATCTGTCTCCTGGGGAGGCACCTGTGTTTCAAAGGGGTAGGGCACCAGTCCCATATGCTGGCGGTAGCGGGTTCAAACCCAGCCCCAGCCAAATACTGCAAAAAAAAAAAAAAAAAAAAAAAATCTGTCTCCTGGAAAACCTGCCCTAAGACAGATGGTAATAATCTGGAATCAATTCTTATTACAGATATCAATATTAATGCTTATTAAAGAATTTCACTATAAAAATATACACAGATTTCTATATGTTTATACCTCACCTATATATATCTATGTTTATATATCCACGTGTGTGTGTGTATATATACAAACACATAGACTTTGCTAATATTGGCATTGATTTCTATGGTTCTAGCAGAAAAGTGACAGCAGTCATCTTCATCATCCTGAAACCATCATCCCCATCCAAACCACCATGGTATGCAGCCATTGTGATTCTTATTTCAAAATGTATACTATTATTATCACTCTGAATAGTATTAAGTAATAGGAACTGTTTGATTATTACATATCAGGCATTATCAATAGCAATGGGAGTGATAAGATCTTAGGCAATTCCTCGCTCACACAATCAAACAAGAGCAAACATGTTCCGATAGCAGCATAGAAAGGTATAAAATACAACCACTTGAAGCTCAGAAAACATAGACATGCCCTAGGGTCCTATTTTTATAAAATAGCTTTAGAGTAAAACAAATTCAAATTTGGTACTATTGATTTAATATCTAAAGTGTGTTTATGAATGAAAAATACAGCAAATGTAAAATTTAAGATCTATTTAAAACTATGTACTTGTATGCTAACAAATTGCATGAAAAAATAGCAGGTCTTAGAAACATAAAGCCTATTATCAAAAATATTAATTAAGCAGGTAAAAGGATTTTGATGCAAAGGTATGATATTCTCAAGAAGACCAATAATCTGTTCTACAAGCCTGGGAAGAGAATGAGGGGAAATGTTGATGATCCCCACCATAAGGATCTCAGGCTTTCTACTAGAATTGAGGAACTAAGAATTGGCTATTGCATAGGTGGTCTCTGGAACAAGTTTTAATTAAATGGACTAATAAAAAACCACTGCCCTTTACGGTGAGAAAGAGCTCATAAAATTTTTGTACAAATGCCAGGTAATGTTTGCATTAGTGTCCATGAGGGGTTTCATTTTTGCTGTTTTCAGCTCCATAAAAGTTCCACCTAAGAAAATAATGAAGATCCTAGTCTTCCTTAAGTGCTTTGTGTACCAGAGCTACTTCACAGGTTTGTACAACTTTGGTAAACTAAATCCATTACATACTAATTAAAAAAAAAAAAAAAAGAACCATGAAGTGACTTCTAAAAGCTCATCCAGGCTCATTGTTTCTACCTGGAATGAAATGTATTAAAACTATTATTGATTAGGGGAAATCTAATCAACTTTCTCTTTCATGAATGATATTTTTCTAGGAAAATTTGCCTTCCCCAGAAATATGCTTCTTTTTCTTTTTGTCTTTCCCTTCAAAAATACTGTTTTTCTCCAGTTAAATTTGCCCTTCACTTGTACAACTAGGTTATTTCTCTGAAACCCAAATTTGATCCTAACACCCTTCCACCTAGAAATATTTCTTGGATCTCCACAACTATATTGTATTGATAGTTGCTATCTTTATCATTTCTCTCTCCCCTGCATGGACTGCATATTCTAATCACCTGAAATTTTCTACGATTCTTTTTATGTTGTATTTATCAAGCTTCTTATTTTTATATACTTGTACCTTCCCCTAACAGTGATCCTTTCCTATTTTACTTCCTGCACATACAATGTAACAGAGCATTCAATTGCTCAAGTTTAGAGTTCAAAAAGATATAGCTTAAAGTCAAAACTTACTGGAAGTGTGAGTCTAAAAAATAATTTAATATACCCCAGTATTTTCATTAATGAAATGGGGGGTGAAAACTATCTTATACATTTTTAATAATTGATAAATGAATTATTGAAGACATGAAAACTTCCTGTTATGTCTGAAACACATAAGTACTATGTGCTTAAAAAACAGTGGCTATTGATGAAGAGACAAGATGGTGACTGAAGCCAGCTTTCCACAGAGGCTCTCATCCAGAAGGAGAGTTAAAGGACAGAAATTTAGCAAGTAACCTGGTAGATTAGAGCTGCACCAAGAGAGAAGGTTGAAGAACACAAATCAAACCCACTGAGGCGAGCTGTGATCCAAAGGATACAAACAACAGGTACAAAATCCATCACCAAGTGGATGGGAGTCCCCTCCCCCATGAGAATGGCTTGGAGTGCCCCATAAACAAACAAGCAGAATTCAAAGGTACTCCAACTACACTCTACGGGAAGGACCCTCTAATAACTGGACCTACCTCCCCTACTAAAGTACCATGGTGTTCTCCTGCCAGGCATAAAACTGCATATATTCTCTACCTGCAACTCTGAGCTCCCAGTACTCCCCTCCACTCTCACTCAGAGGTCTGGAGGCCTGTCCCCCAAAAGTCCAGATTCTTGGGTGATTTCTCAAGGGTGTGGACAGGGCCTAAACTGCAGCTGGTCAGTGCTGACTCTGGGGCACAGAAGTGAAGAGAGGACAGTTGTCAGAGAGGGAACCACACCGGAGCAGCGGTGCCCCAAGGCTCAGAGCAGAAACCATCTTTTGGCAACAATAGGGCTCACTCCCAGATATTCTGAAGTCATACCCCCTGTCTCCCTGGGCAACCAGAGGAGGCCAGGCATCTACTCAGGTGGCAACTACCACAGAACAGATCTGGGAAGGAAACAAAGGCCCCGTGAGTAAAGGGGTGGTACCAGCCTGGGTGGTACCAGCCTGGGTGGAGCGTGGGGACTAGAAATGCACATGCAGAGCTGGGAAGTTCCCAGGGTGGGGCTGACCCAGAGGACTGCTTTACTGAGCCTAAGATGCACCCGGCCCTCGGGATTGTCAACCTATAGACAAAGGAAGACAGGAGGCTAGAACTGACAGGTAACTGAATACAAACCTGTAGGAGCAAAGACAGGGCCTGAGGCACAGGTTCTGGGAACCCAAAACAGCTTCTCTTCTGCAGGGGAATTTAGCAGGGAAAAGAAACACATTCCTGCAAAGTTGTTTTGTTCTGTTCTGTCAGTAACATTGATCAGGGTCGGGACTGGAACTGAGTGAACACTCCCCAGCCTCCATCAAGCGCCCGAGGTTGTCAGGCCTCACCTCCTCCTGCTAGATAGAGTGAGAGTGCAGTGGCCTGGCTGAGCAGAAAAAGATTTCCTTCTGATTCAGGCAGGTGAAAACGCCTAGAGTATCTGTTCACTATAGGCAACTGGGTCAGAACCCTGCAGGGCTATCAGTGACTGGGTGTGACAGAGGTACAAGGTTGGGAAGGAGGCATCAACCTTCCCAGACTGATCTATTTGCTGGGTGGGTCCTCCTGACTATATGGAGCAACAGAGAAAGCCATATCTGAGTAGTCATCAGACCCCTGTGATCCAGTTGCCAGAGACCTTTTAAACTCTCCCACCTGAGACAGGTGATGACTGAGACAATTGATTTGGACCTTTTGAACTGAGCCATTCACCCAAGGACTATTCAGGTGGTGCCCTCAGTGCGTGGTTGTAGGAAGGTTTGATTTTCCTTTTCTAATTGTTGCCTGTGGGGGGTAGGGGGTGACTTAATTGCTGGTATTTCTCCACAGCTGAGACTTCAACCCAGAGTAACTGTTTCACTAGGGTCGGACAGAGACTAGCTGAAAACAAGACAGAACAACTTAGCCCCACTACACCAAACAGGTCCCCAGTATCTCAGGCCATAGCACTGTACAGGTCCTTGACAAAGTGCCAGGGAAAAAAATCAAATGATGTAAAAAAATAATGAGGCAGAATCAGTGGAAAAACTCTAGTAACATGAATAACCAGAGTAGATCAACCCTCCCAAGGAAAGAAATGGCAGATGTAACTGAAAATCCCATTCATAAATAGATGGTCAAGATGTCAGAAATTGAATTCAGAATTTGGATTGCAAACAAGATTAATAAAATGGAGGAAAATTTGAAATTAGAAATTCGAGCAGCAATTTAAAAGTTGGAATTAGAAATTTGAGGAGAAATTCAAAAGTTGTCTCAAGAATTGAATGAATTTAACAACAAAACCACCAAAGATTTTGATGCACTGAAGCAAGAATTTGCAGCCCTCTAAGATCTGAAAAATACAGTAGAATTCCTCAGTAACAGAGTGTCGCAAGTAGAAGAAAGGATTTCTGTCTCTGAAGACAAAGCCTTTGAACAGTCCCAAACTCTCAAAGAAGAAGAGAAATGAAGAGCAAAAATGGATCATTCTCTCAGAGAGATCTGGGACAATTTGAAGAAGGCTAATAACTACCACATTGAAATCCCTGAAAGTGATAAAGTGACCTCACAAGGCACAGAGGCCCTTCTCTATGAAATTATGAAAGAGAATCTTTCAGACATGCCAAGAGATTCTGAAATTCAGATAGCAGACAGTTTCAGAACCCCAGCATGACTCAATCTGAATAAGACATCCCCAGGCATATCATAATTAACTTCACTAAAGTTACCATGAAGGAAAAATTTCTGAAAGCAGCCAGACATAAGAAATTCATTACCTACAAAGAAAAGAATATCAGAATGACTGCAGATATCTCTACTGAAACTTTTCAAGCCAAAAGAGGGTGGTCATCGACTTTTAATCTCCTAAAGCAAAATAACTTTCAACCCCACATCCTGTATCCAGCTAAATTGAGTTTCATTTATGATGGAGAAATTAAATACTTTAATGGCATTCATATGTTAAAGAAATTTGCCATAACCAAACCAGCTCTTCAGGATATTCTCAGACCTGTCCTCCATAATGACCAGCCAAATCCTATACCACAAAAGTAA
>CAUYPK010046848.1:0-22163 GCA_963574355.1 Loris lydekkerianus
ACAGCATCAATGTATAGAGTACAGAATTCTCCATCGATCAGTATATACCATGGCACAGTAAAATAAATATTTATTGAGATATGGAGCTACAAAAACACATGACATTAAAACGGACAAAACTTTTGAAACAACCTAATAAAATGTGAAACAGTAAAGGAGAGTGCAAACTTCATGGTGTACGTTTTTTTTTAATCAGGCAAGTAAAACTTTTAGTTTACACTTATATGTTCTACTGAATTTGAATAATATGTAAAGTGAAAGATTTTCTTTTTGGTTAATTGGGTTGTTTGTTTTGAGACAGAGTCTCTCCCTCTGTCACCCAAGCTAAAATGCAGTGACATTGCCATAGCTCACAGCAACCTCAAATTCCTGGGCTTGAGTGATTCTCCTGTCTCAGTCTCCCTAGGAGCTGGGACTAGGGGCACATGCAATCATGCCTGACTACTTCAATATTTTAGTAGAGATGGGGTCTTGCTCTTGCTCTGGCTTGTCTCAAACACCTGACCTCAAGTGATCCTCCCACATGAGCCTCCTGGAGTATTAGGATTATAGTCATGAGCTACTATGCCCAACTTTAGTTTTAAAGTTTTAAAACTTTTGTTTTAAATATAAAGAATTAGTCAAGAAAATAAGAACTAGCACTGAAAATAATGTTCTTAAATAAAGGAGGGGGGAGTTAATTAGCGATCTAATCCAGGTGTCAACCAGATACTCATGGTTCAGAATTACGCAGGCTGGCTGCTGCCTTCTGTACTCCAGTTTCACAATGGAGAGAAGTGAGAGTGTGTGTGTGTGTGTGTGTGTGTATTCGTTGATTTAGGGAACTATTTTTCTCTTTTGGACTAATTAAATGATTCTCAGAAAATGTTATGATTTTAAATATAGATATATACTTAATTTTGCTCCAGGTAGCACACATAAATAATCCCTAGTCAGGGACCACATTTGTAAACTGATTCTGGCATGTGGGGCAACATGGGACCGTTTCTAATTTACAATAGTAAGTGATCCAGGCACTGGAGGTCATTCCCAAGACTGTCCATATTTTAATGAGAGCCCCGCAGGTTCAAATGAAGAGTTCCAGATGGAGGTATGTCATAGCGTGTACACATAAGGCTGCATAAAACACAAAGCCCAGATCTTAATGGCTTTAAATAGAATGGAACAGGGAACAATTCGAGGAATTCAGAAAGAGCCTAAAAATATATGCCGTTCTCCCTCTCTTAACGTTCCAGGTCAGTTGAGGCAAGCCCCAGGGGCGTGGGTCTGGAAGCATCATGTAATTGTTGATATGTAGCTGTGTTTTGTGATCTATGTTTCAGGTCCAAAAATAGTTTCGTGGTCCTGAGAGGCAGGCTTGGATGACTAGAGGGCAATGCAGTTAGGAAAGGAAACTTAGAAACTTAACACTTGTCACTGTGGCTGAGCTAGGTCACCAGGACTGTGGAGGGGTGGGCAATTTTTATAAAGCTTGGGGACAATTTGTGCAATGCTAGGTCATTTCTAACACCACGGGCAGCCACTGTGGACACTTTTCTCTCCCCCCTCTCTCTTACCCATTCATTTCTGAAAAACTCAAAAAACACAGGCTGGAATCTAGGGCAACCCACCTTCAACCTGATCACCAGGCCAACTGGAAGGTCAGATTGTTCCTCAGAGTTTGCCGTGATGTATGAAATAGAACAGTCCAGTGAATGAAGAGGGTGCCTAAGTGAGGGACCCAGAGGGACAGAGGATGCAGGGGACAGAGGGGCAGACTCCATGAAGCAGAAGGGAACAACCAGAGCTTTTCCTCAGGATTAAAACAAGCTAGTTGTTAGTTTACTGAGTAATGAACATGTATAGAAATTACGTGTCCTTACATTTTCTTCTAAAATGATTAACATAAAAAAGTGCTGCCCTTGATCCAACAAGATATTTAGTTTCTTAGTTAAAGCTGGTGTTTAGTGTCTCGTGTGTTCAGTCCCATGCTCTGTTCTATTTGAGCGTTTTCCACGTCTCTGTGCTTTTAAGAGGCACATTCTTCCTTCTCCCCAAGGAGCTGAACTTCAGACATTCTGACTGATTTTCATGTGTGCTTCATTTTCCATTCTCACCACTGATGTCCCCAACTTTGTGCTTCTCCTCAGCGAGCTTATTTTTGGCCCCTGCTTGGGGCTGAATTTCAGAGCCATTGTTTTGTTTCTTTTTCTTATAGACACAGGCGTTGGCCAGTCCTTTTCAAATGTTTCCCTCAAGCAAATGTTGTCGTTGTGCCTGATATATTATGTGTTCTTGAAAGGGCATCCAAAAAACAATATGTCATCCTGCAGAGCAATTGAGAGAAGGGTGGGTACAGGCCCAACTATTAGACAGACGTCAGGCGCCCACAAGCAGTGGCTCTTTAAGGAGGCAGGAGGCCCCTATGAGGATGGTGGTCTACATCACAGAGATGGCTCTTCTCTGGTCAACCAGAAGGTGGTACTGACCTGACAGTGGTATCCTTATTTTGTAGGCCTTGGAAAATTTACTGAGCACATGTTATGTGCTAGGGATTTCTAGTTCTTCCTGGAAAATTGCTTCCACTCTGGCTTAAAGTGTAGCCTACCTCCCTGTACATGAAGGTGGACTCTTGTACCCCTGTCACCAAATGTGGGGAGCTCAGGGGCATCAATGTGCACAGATTGTGGGGGTATATTAGCAACAAAAATCATGCTGTGAGTTTGCTTTTGGGTGTGCTAATTCCGTTAGGTACACATATCTCCATCCTGGCCAGCTGAAAAAGAGATGAGAATAAGACAAAATCTGCTCTTAATTCATTCATTTATTTAAAAAGTACGAATTGAGCACCTGCATGTTCCTCATTGCAGTTACCTGGCCTGTTAGTTTGTCTTTTCTTTTGTAACCTCACTTCCAAATTAGTCACTTTAACTAATGATTTCAAAAACTAATACATAGTTTTAAAAATATCAAGTCATGAGTATTCAGTGTCTTTCTATCTTAAATACATCCTTTATCTAGGTACATGGACTCCACGTGAATAAAATTAATGAAGGTTCACCAACTTGTATGGGAATCAAAACATAAATCTCATGTTTTAATATTTAATAACTGTATTTCAATATAATTATTTCCCCTTGTAATCCTGTGTATTACATTCTATACATTTACAAACATTTTTTGGAGAAAGTATCCATAATGTTTTACCAGATGGCCAAAGACATCCCTGCCACGAAAAATTGTTTTCAACTTTATTTTAGTCATTTTTTTCAACAAGACTCAGTGAGATGCAAATCCTTTCTGTGTGTGTACTTCTGAAAACGTTTTTATTTTGCTTTCACTTGTAAACATGCTGTCGAGTATGGTCCCAGGTGAGGTGCTCCTAGAAGAATACACAGGGGAGAAAGGACAGTGGGGCCCTGGGCTGAGCCTGGGGTGCACTGAGTTCTAGGGATCGGGTGGGGAAAGAAAGGTACCAAGGAGTTCAAGAGGAGGGACTTTCAGGGTCCTTTTCAGGCTTGAAAGGAGCCCCACAGAGCAAGTGTCACAGAAGGCACAGAATATGAGGTTTCAAGGGGGGAAGGACCAGCTGCTGGGTCTGATGGTGCAGCAGGGTCCAGGCAGGGGAGAAGGGCATAAGGACTGTGGTGACCACCATGGGGGCAGCACTGATGCAGAAGAGGGGAGGGAAGACTGATCTGACTGACCTTGGGACCAGAGAAGCAGGGCCAATGGGCAGAGACAAAATCTAGTTGTTCAGCTCTTTGGTTAAGATTTGCTGGGAATGAGAAGAGAAAGGTGTTATAGTTAGTAGGGGAAGGAGAAGGAAATATGTCAAAGGACAGCTTTAAAGAGAAGATTCTGGGCACATTTGTGTACCTATGGGATGTTCTGGTGCCAAGGGAGTAAGATGGGATGGGACCCAGAGCCTTGGCAGGAGAAAGCCTGCCATCAGGGGGAGTGGCGCCCTCGCCTGCCCTGGGTGGGAGGCACTGGACCAGTGCAGGTGCAGAAGGCTGACAGTCTCCACGGAGGAAGATGAGCCTTTAATGTAACTGCTTGCTCAATAAAGCATGACCGAAGGATACGGCCAAGAAGGAGGAGAGAAAAGAAGGTGTGAAATGGTCATTTGAGGAGTGAGGAAACTAACATAAAGGATTGCTGGGCTACATGGCTGTAATAATTGCACCAAGGATTAGCAGCGTGATTTAAAGGCTGCACTCTGGCCACTAAAACCTGCTCTCTGAGATACCTTCCTGCCACTCCCACTGCTCTCTTACCCTCACTCTTCTAATTAGCTCTTTCTTCTTCATAGTAAACCTTCTTTACCAGCTGACTTAAATTAATTCACACTAACATGGAGCTCATTGGAATGGAAAATAGACACTATGTCAACCTTTCAAAGGGGTTTGAGTTAAAGTAGAGTCAGTTTCTTTGCATAAAGCAATTCACCTCTAAAAGTGTAAGTTTGGGAATTAGGAGAAGGAAAACATAGTTTTTTTTCCAATTGCTTCTCAAATTGTGCCACAGAAGTGACAGTCCCTATTCCCGATGTCACCTGGCATCGTATTTTTCAGACCACCATGGTGTCATTCCCTGCACATTCAGTTCTGCTGTGTTCTAACATGTGAGAAAGAATCCCTTAACTATATTCTACATCCCTCCACGAAAGAATCGAGGCCCTGGAAAACCTGGGCTACTTTATTCAGTGTTATTTCTTGCTCTAATTAAATCATGAACCATGACTCACGAGGAAAAGACTACAAGTTTAAGGCTAGTTTGATACTGTCTTTTTCTGTACTCAGAAATCACTACTCCATCAGAGACATTAGGTTTATCAATAACCACGATCTGTACCAGTGAGATTGTTCAGTTTAGAAATGAGAGGGAAAGGCATCTTAACAGTCTTCCTAGGGAGTGAACTGTCTTTAGA
Organism: Loris lydekkerianus; assembly: GCA_963574355.1. Classification (NCBI taxonomy): domain Eukaryota; kingdom Metazoa; phylum Chordata; class Mammalia; order Primates; family Lorisidae; genus Loris; species Loris lydekkerianus. The sequence goes on from CAUYPK010046848.1 coordinate 4,913, forward strand.
CCTATAGTTAAACTTCTGTGACACACTTAAATTATGTTGATCAAAAAAAGAAGATACTTACCTTGCTTCGAAAATTGTTTAATCTATGATCTTTAAAAATTTCACAGCACACCTAAGATCCTCTCAGGGCACACAGGTGTGCCAGGGCAAATGGTTGAAAATCACTGGATGGAGGGAGGCTCTCACACACAAGGTGACGAGTGGAATATGCATGTTGCCCCCGAAGAGGGAGAAATGGATGGAGAAGGGGAGAGAGAGTAAAAAAGACAGGAAGAGGCTGGCACTGGAGGAAGTGGGAGTCTACGGAACTCCTCATATGGTGGGGTGGCCAAAGCACCCCAATAATAATGTCCAGTTGAACTTGGTACTTTTTACTGGTTGTAAGCATGCCTTTAATCATTCTCTCCTCTCCACATCTTCATGCTTGCATTTACTGTGTGTGGATATTTGTGGATTTCAAAAAGGGGGCTGTTTTTTATTTGCACCAACCTAGAGCAAAGTTTCAGGCCTTTGTCGCCTAGTGTTCTATGCAATCTGGGTCCTGGGTAAGACGGAGGGAAGTCAGGGGGTGCTGGTGTGGAGAGACTGCTCAGCAGGTGCCAGTTGGCTTCCACAGTGACAGTGTCACCAAGGAAAGGCTGGCTTGCAAAGGAAAGACCATCAATATTTAATGAATAGGGAGGAGATAAATGTTGACAGACACTTGATTATCCTCTTCAGTACAGAGATGTTACCTCTGTACGACATTTTCCCAGATAGACCTGTTGGTTCTCCTTTTATGAAAATTCTGCTGGGAACGTGGCAGGGCACCGGTGTGTACTGTAAAGAGCTCTGCTCATAGAGACAGAAGTTCTAAATTCCACTTCTGGCTCTGATACTAAGGCTTGTTGGGCCCTTGTAAACCTTTGAACTTCCCCCTAACACGGGAAGATACTTGGAAGCAGTGATGGCTGATCTCACTTGCTCTCACATTCTTTCATTCCGATTCTTCTGGCATGGATGACCCGTCAGCACATATTTGTCTGGCAGTTTTGGCATCATTGCTGGTCACTAATCACATTGATGCATTCTGAGGAAAATATCTCTATAATCAGAGAGAAATGAAGAAAGCTTTTTTTTTTTTTTTTAAGGATCAAAGGAAATGCTAGGGTCCTGAAAATAACACAGAGCAATGGAATTTGAGTGGGAGTTGGTCTCATGAGGACAGAGCTGTGCAGACCCAGGCTGGGGTCTGCTGGATGTTTGCAGGTCAACCTCACCGCCATCTCCAGTGCACAGTAACTGTGGCTGCAATGTGCCTGCAGCCAGCATGCCCAATAAATGAGCAGAGGTTAGAATAGGGGTGGCCATCCAGTGTGCATGGATAAAATGATGTGCACATTTAGAGGAAAAGCACAGCTTCCTTCCAAACAGTTTCTCTGCAGGGCCCAGACAAGAAGGAATGCCCATATCCTCAAATACCGTGCTTTCTCTGTGGCACTGGCAGAGTGGGGACTGCAAGCAAAAGAGTCGGTGATGAATTTGGTCCATCCTTGACTCTGATAGGTGAATAACAGCTGAGGCCTGGGGGCAGGCATCAGAGAGGGCTTCCTGCTACATGGGTGGCGTCACCTCTGAGAACTAAAGGGGGAACATGAAGCCTGGGGGTGATTCACAGGCTGCTGGGGGTCAGGCCTTCCCAAGGAAGGGTAAGGGCCAAAAGAGGGCTGTTGATGACACTTGCATGAATCCCTACCTTGAATCTGCCTCCACACACAAGCTGTTTCTCCCTCGTGAAGGAAAAGACAGGAGTTCTGGGACTCGATTCCAGAAAAGGGTTCCACTTGGAGTGTGTTTGGGTTTCTGGCAGAAGCTGGGGTCATCACTAAAGCAAGGGCCCTGGTAGAAGAGGGCTGTCAACAGTGTTCATTTGGGTCAAAAGAGGGAAGCTTTGGGATCTGCTACAGCCAAATAACATCACTACCTGAAATATGTGTACTCAACGATGTCATCACATAGTCTATTGTTGGAAAGGGCACAGGAGCAGTGAGTGCAAATAAAACCTGAGTGGCCACAGCTGAGCATAGCAGGACCGATTTCATTAGTGGAGACTCTGCCAAAATATACACGCAGGAGATAAGAATAAGACCATGTGTATACTATAAAACAGCCCAATTATTTGTAGGTTCCTTCCTTGCATGAGGATAGGTCAGGACCAGAAGAGAATTTTCCCGGCCTCAAGATAGAAATACCAAAGAGAGTCAACCTTGGGGCCACACTGGGTCAAAAGGGTTACCAGCATCTGGTTGTGCATATTAAAAAGTACAAAAGAACCCCAGGGCTTCCGGTGCCAAGGCGTGGATGTGGGTGTGTCGAGCTGTTTTGTACTCTCACGTGGAATGCGCCAGGGCTGCCCCATTGATGACTGACTGCCTGTGTGTTAGACCTCTCCATCCCCTTCTCTAATGAGCCAATTAGGCGTCTCCTCCCCGGGGGAGCTTACACTCCAGTACAGGGGCAGAAGGTGGTGACTGTCAATGAAATGAAAGTGCATTATAGTGTTTTAGACATATGAAAAATAAGAAAGCAAGTAAGCGGAATGTGAACTATGGTAGTCAGCAGAAATATGCCTCACTAAGCAGTGGGGCAAAAGTAAGAATGAGGTAAGGGAGTGAACCAGGAGGAAATCTGTGTAAAGGGCACCCTGGCAGAGGGACCAGCCAGTGTGAAGGCTCCAGGGAAGCCTGCCTGTGTGCACTGGGCCAGCGTGGCTGCAGCAACGACAGTGAGGGAGGAGGGAGGCCAAGAATCAAGGGAGGGAGTGTTGGAGCAGGCAGAGGCATAGGTCACATAAGTCTCACCAGGAAGACTTGTATTCTCACCACAGGAGATGGGAGTGCAGGCGGGGTGAGCGCAGGTAGACAGCATATAGCTCGTGTTTTATGAGGACCATTCTAAGCGCAGTCTTGACACAGACTGTGAGGAACCAAGTGGAGATGCCTAGAGACCAATTACAGGCTGTGGCAACCATCTAGGCAAGAGATGACGATGGCTTGGCTGAGAAGGATGGCAGTGGAGGGGTGTAAGAAGTGCCTGACCAGGCATGTATTTTGAAAGTAGAGCTAATGAGATTTGATGGCAAATTAAATGTAAAGTGTGCAAGGGAGGACTCAGGGCCCACTCTTAGGGCTTTGGTCTGGGTAATCTGCAAGGATGGAGATGTTCTTTATGAATAATGGAGATAGTAGTTTGGCAGGGAGGATCAGGAGTGGCATTTGGGACATGTTCAGTTTGAGGTTCTATGGGACATTCAAGTGGAGATATCAAGTAAGCAGTTTAGTATATGGGTCAGAAGTTCAGGTAAGGTGTCTGTGATATACAACTGGAAGTCATCAGCACGAAGATTTCAATCCAGACTGGCAGAGATGTCCTGGGGAATAAGTGTCAACAGAGAATTCCCAAGACTGAGCTATGGGACACTCCAATACTAAGAGGAGGAACCAGCAATGGAAAAGTTTAACTTTGCTTCTATTGATAACTTACTATACACCAGCACTATACTAGGAGCTGGGTTTGAAATAACTCAGACCAGGACCTGCCTGCAAGATGCTTACGGTCAATGCACTAAACGTTTGAATGCAGTGTGAATGTGAGATGATTACAGGGCTGAATTTTTAGACTGCAGAAAGACACAAGTGTGGCAGTGCGGGATCAAGGAAAAGAAATATTTGCCTTGGGCTGGAGAGTTAGGGAAGTCCTTGGAAGAAATAACACCTAGAACTTAAGAAGAGATTAGAGGTTACTGGGTGAAGAAGGGGGAAGAGCAGAGGGATGAAACATGCAAATGTGCTGGGAAATACATACTTATTTGGTGCTGAAATTTCTGCAGGAGCTCTGCCTCTGATCAGGATGCACCCTGAAGTCATTAAGAGAAGCTTCATATCAACAAAGCTATGACAGGAGAATGAGTTACTCTGACCACATTTGCAGTGTGATTGAAGCTTAGGTTCAACTTGCCACCAACTCCAGCCTTTCAGAATGCAGAATGGCCCCTCTGACAGTCATCACCAGCTGTAACTGTGACAGGGTAACTACCCATCCACAGTTCATTCCGTATTGCTGCTGAGGCCAGATGGTGGTTCCATTTTTTATTTGCTTTTGTTTTCATTGTGAAGTGTATGCAGCAAGCACAGATTGTTCCTAACAACAAGCTGGGGACTGTGGGTGAGAGGAATTGCTCCTTGGGGAAGGAAAGGGGCAGTCACTCTGCCCACGCCCCATTCCATGTCAGACAGCCAGCTGCACCCAGCAACCCAAACGCAAGCAGGCACTCACTCCCGCAGCAGGCTGGTTCTTCAGGTAACGTGTATCTAATTCAAGCTATGGAATATAATCGAGAATCAGTACCTGGAAGTGGAATAATAAAATGCTGAAGGTTCATCCTCTTTTTACCCATGTACTTTGTCTCAAGCCTGAGTTCTGCTGGTGGTGCTAACATGCCCCAAGGTGGGAGCACAGCTAGAAGGGAGCGCAAAGCCAGGCCCAGCAGCACACATCTGTGGTCCCAGCTACTCAGGAGGCTGAGGCAGGAGGATCATGGAGGCCAGGAGTTCAAGGCTGCAGTACTATGATTGTGAATGGCCACTACAGTTTAGTGGAGCAACATAGCAAGATGCCATCTCTAAAAAAAGGAACAGAAAAAGAAAGAAGGGAAAAGGAAGCAGCGTGCACCAGATCCAGAGGGTGAGCTTGGAGGAGTTGAGGCTCCAGAGAACTACAGCCACTACAGAACTCTTTTCCTTGAGTTTCAGCAGAGTCTAAAAATTCAGCCCTGTACTCATCTCACATTCACACATCATAAAGCTGAGTCTCCAATGTACAACCAATGTACACACAGCTACAAAAATAAAGTCTGTGGGACCATAGTTTGAATCCCTGCAGTGTAACTCTGAAGTCCTCGCTCTGACCCTGTGAAGATTTCTCTAACAGCAGTCTTGGGACCACCTGAGTCAGACTTACTTCCAACGCAGATTCCTGGGCTCCCGTCCATGCCTCATGCATCAAGCTTTCTACAGGCAGAGCCCCAGAGTAGGCGGTGAGCAGCAGCATTCCCCATGCAAAAGTTTAGGAACAATTAGATAAGAATCTATTACTTCCCATCTGTATTCTGACCTTGGACAGGTCACTGTTTTCCTTGAGCCTCAGTTTCCTCACTTGTAACATGAGGATGGGAAGGGTCACTTCTAGCTCCAAAACTCTGATTATAATTCCTCTTTAAACCCAACAACCTGACTGCAGCCTGCCAACTGGGCCTTTACCATATAACTCCTTATCTTTATCCATGTTCTTGAGATGACATTTTAAGTTATCACCAAATTCATCATTTGATACACACATACAGAGTTTCTCTGGAAACCTGGGAGAACCAGAAGTTCCCCTCGTGTGGCACATTTGAAGTGCAGCCCTTCCAGAAGCCCAGGGTAAGGACTAAAGGACTTCTTCACTTCTCTCGTTCTCTGGGGATTCTTCCATTCTCTGACTTCCTAGGGTTGTTAACGACCAGCAGCTCATTGATAATCTAATTTTCCTTCAACTCCGAAGTCACAGCCTGATCTAGTGGTCATCTTGTAAAGGTTTAACCCAGGCATCCTATACCATCATAAGCTCTAACCCAGTTTTGTTTTGCTCTGGTTTCATTTTTTCGACTTTTTTCTTTAACAAAAGGAAAGCAAAAAAACCAGAGGCATTGGAAACAAGTCCGTCCACTTGGTGGAGAGGTTTCCAGATAAGAAGGATCTGAAGGACTTCCCATGGGCGTGAGGGAAATTGCACACACCATGGTGGGGCGGGGGGAGGAGGGGAGGACTAGGAAATCAATCACTTGTTTTTATAACAGTAGCAAAGCTCTGGGGATGACTCTGTGAGGCTGGGAAGACTGCAGCTGGGGAGGCCCGGCTGAGGCTGAGCGTGGGCACGGAGCTGCCAGTCCCTCCTAAAAGCTTGAAATGAGTTCAGCTGGTCTCTCCCTCCACTGGGCGTGAGCCCGCCCACCCCAGGAGACCGCAGGGCAAATGGCCCTGTAGTGGAAACTGGGAAGCTTTTTAGGCATCCGATCAGAGCAGAAGCCAGCCTGGGCACAAGGGTGCTGAACAGGTAACATGCATTTCTCCTACTGTCCTCTGTCTCCCTTCATAGCAAGGAGCATCTAAGTCACTTCTCTTCCGTGTCTTCCCCTTGTAATCCTCTCTGCTTGATTTGCTTTGTTACAGCTGTGACATGTATCTGGGGAAGGTTGAGAGCATTGTCAGGCTATTGGTCAAGTTGATAAGACTATGTTAAAGGAGATAGAATATTGGACCACTAGTATTAGGATTTCTTTATAACAGAGTCGTGTGGGTGCATTTTTTTCTTTTAAAAATGAATTTTCTCATCCATTGCAGAAAGTGCTGTAAAGAACCAGAGCATTCTGGAACTACTGCACTGCTGCCTGGCCTTGAGCAGCTCCGCGGGCAGGCATCATTGCAGGGCTGGTACTGTGCTTGGGTGGCCGCACCCCGCAATGAGGGAGGAGTGGGGGTGCTCTTTGGGCTTTTGGACAGTCCTGAGAGGGCTAGGGGTGACCTCTGAAATATAAAATTGAGTAAGCTACAAGCCTCCAGCCGTGACTGAGGGGACTGTAGTCTGTAGTCAGCACCAGGAAGGACGTCCGTAGTAGTGCTGGGGCTTCAGAGCCAGGCAGGGTCTTACGAGCACTAGGGAAGGACAAACAGCTCTGTGATGGGCAGCTGGCTTCCTCCCATCACGCTGCGTCACCCCAGCTCTGCTTTCTTTCCATAAAGGCTAATAGAGTTGGCTTCTTTGATTTTTTAATTGCACAAATAATACATGGATGTATTCTTTCCATAGAAGGGTATCTCCTTTTTTCTCTTTTAATTTTTTTTTTGGGGGGGGGGAATATTAGGGGTATAGGTGTTTTATTTACATACTTTGTATTTTGTACAAATTGAGTCATGGTTATTGGCGTGCACCATACCCAGTAGATGTGAGTTTAACCTCCCTCTCCACCCCATCTCCCAGCTTGATTTTCACTGAGATTTACTTCCACATGTGTTAAGAGAATATCTCTTAGCAGTTTCTAAACCCCCACACCCCCAGAATACACTCTCTTTGCCCCCTCCCCAAAGATTATCCCTTCAATAGTTTGCCGTGGTACTGGTTGAAGGCTCTGTTTTCTGTTCTTCTTGCTCTGAGTACAAACCGGGGACAGGGGTACAATAAATTCTCACTGTCTAATTCACGGGGTGATCCTTAACAACACCTTACTCTCAGTGAAAGGATGAAAGGATAGGCAAGGAACACAGGTAGCTCTTTTAACACTTTGAAAAGTCTGGAACAGTTTTGCTCATTTTTACTATTACTATTTCTGTGTTAGTTGTGACTTTGCCAATTAATTATATTAATGACAACCTCCCGAGGATTAAATTCTAGGTTTGACGGTTAGCACTCTGAGCCCTTCCCTTGATGGCCATCAGAGGTAGCCTTGTTCTGGAAATGAACAGAGAAAAAATGAAACAAAAATGAACTAGACAGACAGATAGAATAGATAAGAAAAACGACAGCTAGCTAGGTGATTAAAGTGGTTGGTCCAGAGAAGATGGGCAGAGGATGGGAGAGATTCTCTTTGTAATCAATGGATAATAAATGCATTTATTTCCATCTCTTTTAGTCTTCTGTAAAAAAGTATCCTTACGCCCATTCCCATCCACCATTAGGAGAGATTCAAATAAGAAAAAAAAAAAAAAAAAAATCACTATGAACAAGTTGACCTGGGTCATGGAGGAAAGTTTTGGAGAGAAGGAACAATTAAGCAATGTCAAACCCACGAATAATTACAAACATTCTCAGTTGCTATTTTGCATTTTCTTGCCCTCTTCAAGTTTTCTCCACTTCAAACTAGGCCATTAGGGATTACTGATTTTGGACCTTGTATAATGGACCATCCTGTTAAACTTGCCTTCCTCCTCCCTCGGCGGAATCCTCAGGTAATCTCATCAGCATTCTCACTTTCCCGCATAGTATTAACCACAGGACCGACTTCCACTGGGATGCTGTGGGCTAAAAGCACTCCCTGAATATGGTGTTAGTTTCTATAATACAGCATCATTTACTGCGCCTTGTGGCCCTTGGGGGCATTTTTAAGCAGTTAAAAATAGTACATGGGTTGCTGCCTACTCCGCTTGATGAGGCTAATCCATCTTCTCTTCGTATTATAAATTCAATGTGCAACTTTTAAGTTCTCAAAAGCCTTTCCTATTTCTTCTTTCCCAGTGCTGCAGGTAAAGCAAGTATCTTATTCCCATTTTATAGAATACAAAAATGAGAAGTTCAGAGGTTGATTTATTTGCCCAGGATAATACAACAAATCTTTCTGTGTGAAGCATCTTTTCTTCTGATCCCATTCTTGGTCAGTAGTATGAGGATAAAAGCCATGTGCGCTAAAGAATTAATGTGAGTCGCTGGATCTATCTGTTTTTGTAGCCACATGGTAGATGTTTGGTTTTGAATATGAAGGTAGACCAAACTACTGCCTGGGCCAGATACTAGCAGGGCCTACCACCTGCTGTCCATCAGCGTCATGCCAGGACCTCCACAAAAAGAGAACAACGTCCAGACACGTTGCCAGAACAATCGAATCAGAATCTCTGGAAAGGGGCCCGGCATGGCATTTTAAAAAAATCTATAAAGTGATTCTACTCTGTGGCTGGGTTGAGAATCACTGAGACTCGACTATAAGAGATGCAGTGGCTAAACTGAGAAGCAGAAGAAATACCCCTTCATGAGGCTGAGAAGCTGGGGCCACAGGTGCCAGCAGCAGCAGCGTCGTGTATTAGAATTCTGGCTACTGCTGTTTGTCAGAGACACCGTCACATCCGAACATGAGAATGAAGAGAAGTCCAGGTCCCTTGACAATGGTGCTGCCTTTGCAGCTTAAATTGGAACGACCCCTCTGACTTCACTGCAGATGCACTGGCTCCCTGTTTACTTGCAGACTTTACACAATCAGATTAAATGTGCTAGGTAAACAGGATGCTCTTCCTATGCCAGATGACCATGGTGTCGTAAATTCACTCAAGGTCACTTTACAGTTTTTGTAAATCTAATCCCAAGAAAAAGGGGGAAAAAAAGAAATGTTAATTATGTTTTGCATGATCTGCCACTTTCTAGGTTGAACTAAATATAGATAGACAATAAGTCATGGCTACGTTTTAATCATACATTGTGCCCTTGCAGCCCTTTCCCCTTTGACATTTCTTGATAGAGCTCGTTAGTATTTTGTCGGTGTGATGTTTATTTTCTTTAGAGAGAGTGCCGGGAGCGGCCACTCGGCATTCACCTCCTCTTCCTCAGTGCCTGCCACTCTCAGCAGAGCAGGTGCTCCAGGGAGGCTTGTTGAATTAAATATATGCATGAGCTCCAGACACATCATGAATTCACAAGTTATTTACCAGCTCAATATTTCAGTCCACATGGTATAATTAGCCGTGATGTCTAACATAATTGGAATCTTGCCTACTTCCTAAAAGATAATCACAAAAATGAAAACTTTAAAATCACAGCCTAGAGGCATCTCCTATGCTAGAGAGATTTGCTAAATGCTGTGGCATTACAAAGGCAGAGACTCTCTATTAGTTAGAGACTAATTAGAGACTAATTATTAGAGACTCTGAATTAGTTTATGCTCTTAGTGGGGAGACTGGTAGAGGCACCCAGAATTTTAATAAGTACTCATGATGTGCCAGGCACCAAGGTTGGTGCTTTATAAAGATCGTTAACTCATTTAGTTATTTCCAATAATCCTATGCCTCAGGTGCTGTGATAATTCTTATTTTATTAGAGGAGGGTGTACACAAAGGTTAAGTTGGCCGGGGCTACAAGCTAGCGAGCAGTGCAGTTGGGATCCCTTCTCAGGTGGTCCTACTTCCAGCCCGTGGGCCTGATTCCCACGACATGCTAGAAAATCCATAGTGCTACAAAATGATCTACGGGGCAGGGCCAGATGCGTAACAGAGGAGAGAAATGAAGAGTATTCAGGAGAAAGATGTATCTTTGGGAAAGACAGGAGAAGAAGAAATATTCTATAAAGGTTAGAGTTCAGATTTGGGTGGCAAACTTGGCCACTTGCTTTGTGACCTGAGGCGTATTACTCTACTGACTCAAGCCGCAGTTTCTTCCTCTGTAAAATGGAGATGATGATAATTCTCACCTCATCGGATGATAAGGGGCCTACTGCCTGCTGAGTGCCTGGCCTGGCGCCTACGCATAGCACGTGCTTGGTAAAGGATGGCGAGTGGTGGTGTTTCTAAATGAATAAGCAAGACCCAAAATGAGAAAGCTCGGAAAGGAAGAACTGAGCATTTCAGTTGCCAAGTTCATCCCACCAGTATTTACTGTTAATATTTAGGACATAATTTGCAGAAGAAGATCTAGTAAGCACCTGTGACTGGGTCGTCTCTTCTATAAGTGTTAGGGGACAGTAACTGGCAAAGCTGGTGTTACATTAAGTGGTGGTGATCACGGCCGCTGGGTGAATGAGTCTAAATATCCCCTGGTCATTTGAGAATGTTTCAAGTATTTAAATGTGATATAGAGGGAATCTAGGAAAAATAGTGTTCTGGGGGAATAAATCAGCTGCTGCTGTGTTGTTTTCAGGAGGTTGATACAGCCTCACAGGTGTCAGATGATAATGTCCAAACCCATGAGGTGGCTCTGGGCGCCTTGGCAGCAGGTGACTGACAGACTTGGTGATGGTTGTGTCTGAGAACACCCTTGGAGTTCTGAGCCTGGGAGACTGGAGAATGAAGGCAGCAGTTGGCAGATCTGGGAAGAGACAGAAGTGGAAGAAGAGATAAATTCAATTTTCAATGAGCTGGATTTAGACACAGGTGGAAATGGTATAGTTGGAGAGACATACCTAATGTCTAGCCAAGAAGTGAGGTGGAAATTCAGTTTGGGGAATGTTCATATAAATTGGTAATGACAACTCTGGAAGTGGATGAGCTCCCTCAGAGGCAGAGTATCTAGAGAGAAAAACCAAGGACCGAGGAGAGGTATCTGGCAAGGCTCACAGTGACGGGGGAGGCGCGGAGCAAACACCCAACCATGGGCAAAGAGAACCAACCAGGAAAGGGCAAAGGAGCACCACAGAGGAGGAGGCAAGAAAGGCGTGAGCGAGGGCAGCAGGGGTGACAGGAAGCCAGGAAGAAGGACAGGAAGAAATGCCCTGGGTCTGCCTCTGTAAAGTGGGTTTCACAATGAGGTGCGGACTGAAGTCAAACCATCCCCATGTAGGAAATCTTGGAATAGTAAGGGCTCCTCAACAAAATCTTGAGAGAAGGAAATGAAAATTTAGGAGAGAAGTGACTGGCCAATGACAGTGAAGTCTGGTCTCAGGGGGACAGCGTGGGCAAGGGCTGTAAAGGGAGGAACCTCAGAAGGCCGAGATGACCTTACTGATTGCTACAATGCTGGGATGCTTTAAACCATGTGGTAAAGCCCCGATCCCCAGAGCACCCCAAGCATCCCAGCCCACCTCTGCCTAAGCCACCAGGCCCTCAGGAGATCCTCAGGAGACCTTCAGGAGATCCTCAGGAGACTCAATCCCCCAGAGCGCCCCAAGCATCCCAGCCCACCTCTGCCTAAACCACCAGGCCCTCAGGAGATCCTCAGGAGACCTCCAGGAGATCCTCAGGAGACCCAATCCCCAGAGGGCCTCAAGCATCCCAGCCCACCTCTGCCTAGGCCACCAGGCCCTCCTCCAGGATCCTCAGGAGACCTCCCCACTATCCAGTAATTTGTCACTAATATCTGGCCCAGCACGAGGCTCCCAGATTTCTGCTCCTGCACAGAGGCCAGAGACTGTTCCAATTGGTCTATCAGTAGTAGTAATAGTAAAATATTCCAGTATTATTTGATCTCAAAGAACAAATATAGAACCACAGAATTGTAAAGTTTAAGTCTACCTCCAGGCCCACTGATGCTCAATCCAGGACTGCAGCCAACCACGGGGCTACCTCCATCGCCAATAGGAAAGCAGAGTCCCTGCCCCCAGGGCCCTCCCTCCTTTGCATTGTTTTGCCAGGGTTCAGGGAAACCCCTGCACAGAGTAAATTAATGCAAGATAGACTAGATACGAGCAGGGTTGAGAACTCAATGTTTTCATAAAGATGGCAATCTCTTGCTTAAAGGTTAAAACCTACCAGAGACTCAGAACAAGGAAAGAAGGATAAAAGGTTATCAACACCGCCCACATGTGCAGTGTGTTTTGGAAAACTTGACCCCATTGTGTACAAACAAATGTTCCTCTGTAATCTGATAGTACCGAGCTGCCCTTACACAATGCTACGGCAGGACCTGATTTCAAGGCAAAGGAAAATGAAATGGAAAAAGAAAAATTTCTTCAAGGCAGTTCTTTAATTGGTATTGTGTCTCCTGTTTGTGTTAAATAAATATTTAGCTTACAGTTCTGCAAGTGCAAGAGATAAATCATCTCATTAAATAAGGTCAGCAAAGATAAGTCTCACCACCTCTGCAGTTGGCAATACAGATCTGTGAAGGAAGACTCGCAAAGTTACATGGGAGGAGTTTTAATTTAATTCAATTTAATTTATTATTATTATTTTTTTATCCTTTGAGACACAGTATCATTCTGTTGCCCAGGGTAGAGTGCTGTGGTGTGAGCCTAACTCACAGCAACCTCTCTCTTGTGCTCCAGCAATTCTCCTGGCTCAGCTCCCCTGGTAGCTGGAGCTATAGTCATGTGCCACCACACTCAGCTAATTTTTCTATTTTTAGTAGAGATGGGGGTCTCACTATCGCTGAGGCTGGTCTCCAACTCCTGACCTCAAGCGATCCTGCCACTTCAGTATCCCAGAGTGCTAGGATTACAGGTGTGAGCCATCGCACCCAGCCATGCTGGAAGATTTTTAATCTGTACATCTACAATTCAGGAGGTGAATTATTTATTGATAGTGGCCTATTCTTATTGCAGTTTTGTGCCTCATGGAGATATACAAATTCCAGTAAAATGTGCAATGAGAGTCCTCTTGGAATTTGGTATCATTCGTCATCTACCGTGAAGAGGAGTTGTGCTTTGAATTACTCTGCTGCAGTGGAATGGTGTATGTGCTCATCTGTTTTGGTCTCTCACCTAGTCTCTATTTGGATAAGCACATGTTATAAAAGGGATCTGTGAACATAGTCTGCACCCCAGAACATGAGGGGATGTAAGGAGATAGGCCTTTGGCTTCTCTCAGAGGAAACACTAGCGCATCTAGGAGCCCGTCACAGGCCAAGGTCACTAAAAGGCACAGATTCCCTTCATGTTTTTCTAATATGCAACACAGTTAGCTCCTTTCTGAAAAAATAAGGATATGCATATAACATCACTTATGGGATGGAATATGAAACCAAGCAGCTTACACAAGGAAGAAACTCTACTCTCCCCTATACTTTGCAACCAAATTTCTTGAGTTTCATATGTTCACTTTGTCCAAGATCTCACCAGCCCCCACTCACTACAACTCTTCTTAATGTTTTCCACCCCAACCACCCTAATGAGAACATATCATGCCTCTGAAGCCAATGAGCAATCTCAGTCCCCTCCCTACTAATCCTCCCAGCACAGTTGGATATAGTCCACTGTGCCCTGTTTCTTGAAACTCGGCCTTCCTCCCTTCCATGGCTGTCTTCTCTCTTTGTTTCCATCCTGCCTCTCTGGTCTCCTTCCTGGTCAGCTTGGCTTGGTCCTCTTCCTCCATGGGATCTTTGATTGTTGGGATTCTGTGGGACTTGGTCCTAGGCCTTCTTCTCTGTCCTGTCTCCTGTCTCCCTAATCCATCTCACCTAATTCTATGGTTGCCCTTACAAGTTCTGCCCAGCCCAGCCTCTGCTCGCCTCACTAGCCCCACCTCCTCTCCATCCCCTGCTCCCTTTCGGTGATCCAGCCACTTCGGCCTGCTTGCAGCTCCGCAGATGCGTCCTGCTTTCCTCCACCTCAGGGCCTTTGCATGTAATCTTCTTTCTGCCTAGGACCTTCTTCTGTCCCTCCCTCCAACATCCCTTTTTGTTTTTAGCTAACTCTTACTCATGCTTCCGTTCAGCTCAATTATATATTTCTCCCGGGACACCTTCCAGAAAATCCCCCCAACTATGTCATGTACAGGCTCTGTAGACAGTTCAGCTCAGCACGGTGGTGAGAGGGATGGGCTCTGGAATTAGACTTACTAAGTTGGAATTCAGCTCTGCCGCTTACCAGCTATGTGATCTCAGGCAAATCATTTAACCACTCAGCAACTCATTTAATTTGATATCATACTACTAATTAGATATTGCATTACAACTACTTCGTTGGAATTGTTATAAAGATTAAATGAATTAATACAGTCAGTGCTGCGTTCAGTGCCTGACACATTGTAAGTGCTCAAAAATATTAGTATTATGAGTATTCCCTTTGGTTGCATTTCCATGGTCATAATTAAACAATGAATTGATTAATTGATTTTTTTGTTGTTGTTGCAGTTTTTGGCCGGGGCCAGGTTTGAACCTGCCACCTCCAGTATCTGTGAGGGGCCCCGTGCCCTACTCCTTGAGCCACAGGCACCACCCTTGATTAATTGATTCTTTAATAATGTTCATCTGCTCCATTAGACTCTAAGCTCTGTGGAGACAGGGACCATTATCTTGTTACTACTACCTTCCTCTGCACCTAGTAGGGACATTAACAGACTTACCTCATGGGATATTTGTAACAATAAATACAGTGCAAGCAAGAAGGCTAAGGGCCTATGTTAAGTTGACCGCAAGGAAGTAGGGATATTTATAGCTGCCCAGACTGGGGCACCTCTGTCTGGGAGGTAGCCTTTTGCCTGAGCATTGAAGAATGGGTAGAGTTTAAACATTAGTGATATGCTAGGCCTAAGGGACAGGAAAAGATCGAACATAACAAACCAAATAAATGACAGGATTATTTTGGTTTTGCCAAACACAGAGAACCAGCTTGACAGTAATTACCTCTCCATTCTGAAGATAATTCTCAAAGATTCATATTTGTATTTTTACTTTTGAATGAGTACTAGAAAATCTCTTATACTATTTTAGATTATGAAAAAGCAACCAACTTGAGCAGTGAATACCGTATATACTCAAGTATAAGCCGAGCTTTTTCAGCACAAAATTTGTGCCGAGTTCGGGTTTTTCAGCACAAATTTTGTGCCGGAAAAAACTCGGCTTATACTCGAGTATATACGGTATATTGTAGGTGCTTGTTATATAAGCTTACTCTTAAGAATAAAATCTAGGTTTCTGAGATTTTTGAGGACCCATGAAAGTGATTGTCTTTAAGAGCAGTGAGGAACCAACCAAGGAGTGTCAAGAAAAGAATTTTGGGAAGACCAGTCTTGTGCCTGTGTAGAGGCGGGCAGAGGGGAGAAGATAGGAAGCCGTTGGCGGGGTGCACGTGAGGGGCAGTGAAGACCCAGAGTCCCGCCATTGTGCAGTAAGAAGGCCTGGTGGTTGGGACAAATGCAAGAGAGAGTCACAATTGGGCTCAGATGTTAACAGGAGCAAGGTTGCATTGAAATAACAGAAGAACTTGAGACTCTGAGAACAGTAATGGGACTTTCAGAGGCCAAGCCCTACACCTCAATTTCAAATCACTGAGTACAATTAAATCCCTGGCTTTGCTAATTAAAAAACCGAGGCTCAGAGAGGTGAAGTAACTTGTCCCACACCACACAGCTAATTAGTAGCAAACTAAGGCTGGAATTTTGTTACCAGTTGCCTGATAAGGTGTTTTTGTAGAGAAAAATTTGCCCTTTTTTTCCATTAATATACCACTGAGAAGATCTCTTAGCTCAAATAAGCCTTTTTTCCTAGTGAAATAAGCTGTTCGGTTTATAATTTGGCCATTACCACAAATCAGCTGTGTGGCCGTCGTGAGCTACTCATCCGTCTGAGTTTCCCTTTTCATATCTGAAGAGTAGGGTAATGTACCAATACCCCTACTGAGTGTGAATAGAAACATTCACAGGGTTAACTAGCATAATTCTTGCAGAGAGTCTAGCACCGTGCCTAGAACACAGTGAATGCCCCATACAACAGGGATCTATTATCACCCTCACCACCAACAATTACTACCCACAATCTTGTCATAGTCGTAGTGGTGGGCCTGTATCATTAGCTGAAATTTTGAAAATCCCTGGCAGATCTCTGGGAGTTCCCACTGACTGGACTGCTAGCTGCCTCTGAGACACTCAGCCCTTGTTCGGCCTTAGTTTTCACATCTGAAAAAAATGAGAGCAATGTGTGTGTGTGAGAAAGACAGAGAGAGAGAGGTGAGACTATACGAGTATAGAGAGACAGAACTGTGTAGAATTTAAGAAGTAAATAATTTCCAGAAGGAATCCTGTCATGTCCTATTTGGAAGCATCTTGAAATCACAATTTGATGACACTGGGTCTGCAGACCTCACAGACACGGCCATTTTGTGAACAAGCTTAAAACTGCAAGGCACAGAAGCTTGTTTGCCTCTTCTCTCTCCACCACCTTCCTACCCCAAATAAAATCCACAGGTCAGGGCTGATGAAGCATTTCTAGGAGAGAAGTTGGTCTCAAGCATTGGCTATTTCTTAGAATAGGCCGGTTTCATAATGAAGGCCCCAGGTATATAATCGCTCTGCAAGAAAATGTCATTATTGCCTGCTTCTTTGAGGAACCCAGACCCTTTCATCCTCCAGATGTGGTGCTATCTAGGTTGTTATTAAAGGTCATTTCAAAAGTTTTGTCTGTTTTTATGAGTCTACTTTAAACTGTAATATCTCAGTGAATATTTATTCAATTTAATCGAAATAAGTGCCATTTGAATCAGTGCACTTTTGCCAACTTAACACAGTTGATTAATTCTGTCGGCATAAAAATTGGGTGCTTGGGATTCAATGAAGTCAACGAAGGCCGTTTTTGCTAGATCCTGATTGGCAAAGGTTCTACCGGTGAGAAAGTTATCTAAGTGCTTGAAAAGATGGTAGTCGGTTGGTGAGAGGTCTGGGGAGTATGGTGGGTGGGGAAGAACTTCGAAGCTCAATTCCTTTAATTTTCGGACGGTGATTTGTGAGACGTGTGGCCGGGCATTGTCGTGGAGCAGGATCGGACCTCTTCTGTTGACCAGTGCTGGCTGCTGCTGGTACATTTCATCGATTTCCTCACAATAGGATTCTTC